>JAKTVF010000146.1:0-29355 GCA_030557055.1 Candida tetrigidarum
TGTTCGATATATTCCAACACTGCTTCTATTCTTTTCTCATTCATGGCGAGTTGTAGAACCAACGGGAATAAATTCTGGATCCCATTTGGATCAGCCATACCTGCTTTCGCCCTACTGATATAACCTTCAAATATTTCAATAACTTGGGCTTGATCTTTAATTCTAATTTTGGATTTCAACAAAGCATCCAGTACTGGAGCACTCAATTTCAATTTTCTCCAATCCAATTGATCAAATAATCTTTGCATTTCCTCGTCTGCTCTTAATGCATATAAACTTTGCATGACAATCCCATAATGAACGGTTAATGGCAAGTCACCTTTCCCATACATACTTTCAAATCGTATTTGCATTGATTTCCAGTCTTTTAATTTCTGACATAATTCAAGCAACACAGTTTCTTGGTTTCCTTCAAACCCATCATGGAGATCTTTGTTTTTGCGGTACAACTCGTGAATCTTTTCAATGTCAAATTCCAAACAAGCTGTTAATGCATATGTTAAATCATCGATGTTCAACACTTTATTTCTCTTTAATTGTCGAAGCCTTATTTGGGATTCCTTGAATTCGAAATATTTATATGTTAAAACTGGTGATTCTTTGACCAAAGTTCTCATGACTATAGTTATGAAATGGTAACTGTAAATCAAACCATGTTCATCGGCCACTATTTTGATTATATCTTGCAAGAACGCTTCAATACTTTTTGTACCCGGGTGCATCCCAACCAACGGTAGTACTTCATCATAACAAGTGAAATTTCCGGCGTCGACAAACCAATTGTCTTGTTCAACTATATGGGTCAATTCTATAAACTTTTTGGTGTAATGCATTCTTTTTCCATAAAAGTTCTTGACATAGGTTACATGGTTCCTGGGGTTTAACACAATTTTAATAAAACTCTTGATGACCTCTCTCTTGAGGTGTATATCCTTTTCTGGATTAGTCAAAAATGATTCAATTTTCTGTTCATTGTAAAGGAACCTCTCCCCATCTAATGTGTGTGCCTGGATAATGTTGATGATTTTGTCCAGCTCAGACCTTGGGTCAGTTGGCACTAATTGTTGTTCAATTAATTTTTCATACAAGTCATATCTACCTGAATACATCAATACTTGTACTAATGGTTCTCGTCTTTTAAGGATTTGTTGTTGTAATGCAATTCTAGTGGGGTCGGCTAGTTTTTTATCGATGAATAGAGCCTCCCATATTTCTTCTAATAAATCAAACCCAGTTTTCATTTCGTTCAAAACTTCAACTAATCGATCATATATTTCGATGATGGCACGAACCTGGGTATCTTCAAATTCAGAACTCGTTCGTAGAAGATTGATAAAGTCGTCTCTCGAACCTTTACTTGGTGGAGGGATGGCGGCGTTCTTCCCGGTATTTATAGTTTTCCCTTCATATATCCAGTTGTTAACTTGACGGTATTGATATCCAAGGAAACTGGCCATAAAAAGTTTTGTTGGTGCCTTGGAATAGTCAAACGTGGTATAAACTCTTGTCGATGTATGAAGGAGTGATTTTATAGTTATCAATGGTATACGTCGAAGACGTCTTATATCTGAATTTAGGCATGGAGTTTGAAAAGTCAATAGTAGTCTCGGTAGCGATGACGATCGAGTTTTCCGTATCATTATTCCCAAAAAGAAAAACCAATAATTGTTATGTTAGATAAATCTTTTTTGTTCAAATCAATGAACTAATATGTACAAGTAAATAACTCAGGTTGTTTTTATTGGGTTTAGTAAGTCAAAAGCGGGTTTTGATGTTTGTCTGTTTTCTTAACGTGAAAAATTTATATCTGCAAGAAAAAAAAAAAAAAAAAAAGAATCGATCGCTTGATTGATTATACAAAAAAAATTTTCTTAGTACTTGATTTGTTCTCGCACGATATAATGATGACGGGATGGACGTAGGGAATGAGAGAAGAGGACGCAGATGGTACAAACAATTTGTCGTATGATAATTTTTTTACAGGGTACTTCTAAAATCAGAAAAAATTGTTAAAAAAAAAAATTATTCTTGTAATTCAAACTATATAATTGAAAGAAAGAATATGATGATCGTTCCTATTGTTTTGGTAAGGTTGTCAGTACATAATGCAAGTTTCAGAGTCATTAAATCAGTTTTTTTGTTTATGTAGTCAGTGAAGCAGAAACTTCTCGTACAGTGTGAATATGTTAAAAAAATCATCATAAAAATGCAATATAATTTTGACACCTAGACAAAATCTAATAGATGACATCTCATCAAAGCTCTTATTAATCTACTAAAAACGCTATCAAATAACGAAGAATCTCTTTATTTCAAAAATTGTTAGTCCGAGGTTCTGGGATGAACATTGTCACTCCTAAATTTTAGAATAAAAACAGAAAAAATCAGTGAAACGACCTATCATCAACTCTTACCAGCCAACGCCTTCCAAAAAAAAGTACACTAGAAAACGCGACTCCTCTTCCTTATTTGTACAAGAAGAGGGACTGGTAAAGGTAATTATGTCCGCCCGGTCGAGTGAATCATCATTTAAAAGTCCAATATCCAAAATCCAAAATTGGAAAAAAAATGGAGAATTTTATGTTGTAAAAACATACCTACCATTGGAAACATGTTAGTATAAAATTGTGCTATCAGGTACACGTTTCAAATGAAAAGAATAATTAATGGGCTCAGACAAGGCTGAAACTTAACGATAATGCGGTTGTCAACCCGGAGAATTCAGTTGGAACAATTGGTATAAAATGCAAATAATCATCGCCCACTATTTGTTTAAAAACAAACAAATAAAAATCTTTCTTTTTTTCAGGAAACATGATGTAGTATGGATAGTAGCATACCTTTCATTATTCGATGGTCATCTTAGTTGATTAACCTTTGACTTGATGTGGTAAGAAAGAAGAAAAAGAAGAACTAAAAGTCAAGAAGGAATGAAAAGAAAATTTTTCTTTTTCGTTTTATGTTGATGGAGATTTAAAGAGAAGATGTTGAGCGTTGTGCACGACAATGTAAATATTAGGGTTGTAAAAAAATATTGTAAGAGGGCACTGAAAAAAAATAACGTCACAGACAGGATTCGAACCTGCGAAGGCAAAGCCCATTGCCTAAACTGCCTTCTTCCAATGAAGAAATAGCAGGGCAACTCCTTAACCACTCGGACACTGGGACGTTGATAATTTATTCTCCCAGGAATCGAACTCTCGGGATTTTTTTCCAGAAGAGTACGATGCTAGCAACTTGGACAAATTGATAGCCTTACTTAATTCAAAATTTCCCGGTTAATGAAAATGTGTTCATAATTGTTCGGTCTTTCGTCTGTTTCTGACTGTTTCTGGCTGTTCTTGAGGTCTGTGAGGTATAGAAACTTGTCCAGTACCTCTTATAATAACTCTAAGATACTGCTTTGACCTAAATTTTGTTGATTTGCTGTGATTCAATAATGTTAAAAATTTGTATGAAAATCTTAGTAAAAAAATTAAAAATACACAATCACCAACAGATAACCCCCTTATTCTTATTTCCCTACTGTAAATTCCCTCAATGGAGATAGAAACATGAGGGGAGGACGGTGATAGGTCTTTGCTCAGGAGTTTGCAATGATACAATGTTGCCTAAATGCCAGTTTACCATTGTTGTTCGTGTTGTTGTCCATTAACCGAGTTATTTTCTCTACAAAATCAACGCAAACAATTTCACAGGTCCACAAATAGAATCTTCTACACGGATGCTAAGATTAGTTTGTTAATGTTGAGTCATTATATCGTTCCTTATGTCCTAATACTTATTACTTTCGCAATCGTAGAAAAACGGTATTATCGAAGCGTTAGTTTCCTAATTAGGCAAGTTCCGTTCACCCATATGCATGTTATTTTTTCACTTACGCTCTGGATAGATGGAACAAATTTCTCGAGGTAAACAAATAATAATAATAAAACTCACCTGAAGGAAATGGAGAGAGGGAAAAGAGCAGGAGTTTGAACGGCCATTAATGATTAGGTTGAGGCGGTACAACCATGAAATAAATTGACGAAAAACAAATTAAAAGAAAAGAAGAGGGGGAGAAGGAGGGGAAGTTTACTCACACAAGGACATTAGGGTCTGTTGCTCTTGACCATTTCACACACAAAAAAAGTAAAAATTAACTCACTTTTAATGACTCGGAAGGTTGGAACCCGTTTGTGCTTGTAAAATGGAGGGGTAGAAGGAAGTACGCGTCAAAAAAACGCTAAGATAAACGAATTGCCATTCAAAATCACAAATGGGAAAATGGGAAAATGGAAAAAAATTGCTAAAAATACCGCAAAAACTCGGAAAAATTTTTCACTGTTACTCATAATTTGAAGAAAAGAAAAAAAAAAAATTTCTTTTTCGCTTGCGAGATGCAAGCCGCCTTGCAGAATTTGAGTTCTGTTCCACCGATCCGAGTAAATATAAACTTAAAATTACTCATTTTCGTTGTTCATTTTTCAATATAAATATCACTTGGAATTCCTTTTAAAAATTTTTTCATCCTTCTAGTTTTTATTTATTTTTATAATCAATATCAATAAATCAATCAATCCAAATCCCAATTACAATTACAATCTAATACAATGTTCGCTCAAAAACCAACTATGACTGCTGCTGAAAAAGAACAACAAATCATGCAAGAAATCAGAAGTAACGCTGTTAAATACGAAAACAAATTCGAAGGTTCATTCTTAGGTGATTACTTTTCATTCTCAGTTAAAAAATAAGTATCCTCCCTACCAATTGTTTACTTGCTACTGGTAATTCTGGTGGTTTCTTTCTATTTCGTTTTATTAATAGAGTTATGAAGTTACGAACTTTCCCTTTTTTTTTCTTGCTTTTCCGCTATCTTGGCGTTGTTTTTAATATATAGAGTTTTAATTTAATAGAATAATATTTCTTTGATTTTTTTAATAAAACCAGTTGTAGTTTTCCTTCAGTTGAGGAGTTGCTTTCGGAGTGGGAATGTTTGTTGGTGTTTGCTGGTGTTTTTTTTTTTTTTTTTGCATCTTCTTTATCATGTAAGGTTCTAAGTAAATACACTAATGCTATAGTGTATGAACTAACTTCTGCTACGAATTTGAGGGACTCAATCCTTGTTAATAAAGTAGGAGTCAAGAAATGTGTAGCTTAATCACAAAACCGATCTTTATTTACTTATCTTGTCGTAGTAGTACTAACTCCGTATTGCTTACTGTCGCAATTTCCCACTAAAAAAAATAAGATAACACAAATCCTTCGCGAATTATTTTGGTTTATCAACGCTTTATCATTTGTTTTTTTCTTTTGCTTTTTTTGCTTTTTATTTTTTTTTGCTTTGTATTACCCCAGAGAAGTAGAACAATGAATTCAAATCAACTCCCAGATGAGTTCTACTTTTCAATTAATAGCCCCATAGGTTATAGTAAAGCACCTATTCAATACTATCCACAAACCAGTCCTACTCCTAACCCATCATCTTCTCCACCACCTCCTCCTCCCGTGGAATTACCAGCAAAATCGCCGTCTCCACAATTGCTATCATTTGATAAATTGCCCATTGAACTTATACATAAGATCATTTCTAAGCTATCACAGTTTGAGATTATTAATTTGTGTCGGGTGAATAAAAAACTATACCAATTGAGCTATCCCAGACTCTTTGAGAATATCGTTATTGATTCAAAATTCAATATATTCGATAAGGAGTTTACCACTGTTGGGGTCACGTATATCAATAGTTCTTATAATTTGAAAAAATTCATCAGAGTGATAAACAACCATAGAGGAAGTGATGTGTTTTCGTTCCTGTGCATTTCACTACCGGAATCCATTGATCTCTATGATAGCAATTTATTCCATGAGTTGTTGGAAATGTTCAACAATTTGACTCATCTTAAGAAATTGATTTGGCTATATGATGTTTTCCGGTTTGAGTTCTTGCACACTCTAAAGAATAAAGATATCTTGAATGTTTTGATACTTAATATCAAGTCAAATGCCATCAGTAATGAAATGATTAGCAAGAATTTGGGGTTTAGCAACTTGACAAATTTCCAAATACAACCGTTCTACAATTCTGGTTACTTGATTAACATCGTGGAAAATTTGTTGACGAGTAACGATAATTCAAATTTAAGAGTCTTGGGATTGACGAGACACCCTGAATCACAGGCGAATCATGGTCACCATATTGATGATACTTTTTCAATTCGCAACGTGTTTCAAAGGATTAATTTTCCTGGTTTGTCAGTTCTTTCACTAAATGATATAGTAGTGAATGAAAACGATGCAAATCTTTTAATCAAATCGGTAAACTTGGAAAATTTGGAAAGTCTACATCTATGTGGAGTTATAGAGAGATCATCATCCCCTTCACCATCCTCATTTTTGAAGATAATTGGAGAGCATTTGACTGGGCTTGTCAATCTAGCATTAGACATTGAAGAATCTAGAGAATACCTACCTGAGTTCTTATCCATGATCCCCATCCTATCTACATTAGATGTTTCCATTAGAAAAAACGCCACATTTGTGACATATGCGACGGCAATAACACGGCATAAGAAAAAACTCACCAAACTATCACTTGAGTTACTCAACCACGAAGAAGCTTTACTTAATAATATTCCTGACCTGTTTTACCTTTTCTTATCTACACTTACAGAGTTGACTAGTTTGCGCATCAATAGTAGCAACAATAGTTCCCAGGAACCAATTGGTTTATTGACTCTAGTATCCTCGTTGAAGAAATTGGAATTCTTTGAAGTGTTTGGAAATCAAGCAGGAGGTATGCCCAATTTAGGGTTAGATATGATCC
This sequence comes from Candida tetrigidarum, assembly GCA_030557055.1. Taxonomy (NCBI): domain Eukaryota; kingdom Fungi; phylum Ascomycota; class Pichiomycetes; order Serinales; family Debaryomycetaceae; genus Candida; species Candida tetrigidarum. Next base: position 6,809 of record JAKTVF010000146.1, read on the forward strand.
ATCCCACGGTATTTGATGGTTGGTTTAAAGTTCAACATGTTGTATTCATCTACATGAAACAGAATAAAAACTTGAAATATGTCAAGATTAACGACTGCTTATTTGCGTGTGATTTTGAAAGATATGTCGTTTCACCTAAAGATGGCATAGATACTTGGTTTAACATGAAAGTTAGAGTCAATATGATGTTGTATTTAACATGAAATGGACATGTGAGTTTATGCATATCATTCAATTCTTTTACATACATAAATACATACATATACATTTGTACATAGAAAATATGTTACAATTTACACGACGAATTTTTTTTTTTTTTTATCTCCTAGACAACAAACCACACACGCAAACAACCAAACAACCAAACAGTCAAACAAACAATGAAACAAGAAAAAAAAAAAAAGAAAATTAAATCACAACTTGGAACGACCAACATATACTTTAATATTACCACATTACTACCAGAGCCATGCCCGATGAAGACTTTGATAAAAGATTAGCTGAAGAAGTTGGCAGTTTATCCACACGATTGGTTACTGCTGTAAATAAGCAAGTCGAATTGGAAGAAACCATATTACACCTCCGCAAACAGTTATCTACAGCCCAATCTCAAAATGACAAATTAAGTCAAAGTGATAAACAATTGAATGAAATATTACCCAAATATAACCAATTGACTAAAGATTTCCTGGAACTTAAAGTTAAGAAAGAAAGTGCCGAACAAGAGAATGCCAAATTACAAGCCGAAGTAGAAGAGTTGACTGCTAGTTTATTTGACGAAGCAAATACCATGGTTAGTAATGCTAGTAGAGAAACACATAATTTTAAGATCAAGAATAAAAAATTGCATGAAGAATTAGAGGAGAAAGATAGGATTATTGGTGATTTACAAGAACAATTACAAGATTTGAAGTCAATGTTTATCAAGATGGAAGAAGAAAGCAAAATGTACCTGTTCCTGAACACAACCACGCCTAAACTTGAACAAAATTTGGATTTCAGTACCAATGAATTAAGTGCAGTTTCCACTAGAAGTGAAGACTTACAACAGCAGCAACAATCACAACAACAGCCATCACAGCAACAGACTTATCAATTACAACAGTTACAAAGTGTGATCTACTCGCCAAATATTTCATCGATTCGATTTGATTTGAATAATTTCAACTTGGACTTCAAAGTGTTTGTGTATCAATTAATTAAACCTGATTTCCAATTAGATTTATCGCATTTGAAAACGTTAAATTTTTTCAAGTATATCTGGACCAACGAAATTGAAAATTGTATAAATCACATCCCTTCAATTCCTTCCAATACCTTGTTGAACAGATGGCAAAAGGGTAAAACTTTCTGGAGTTGTTTAATTGATGGGAAAGTTTCCATAGAGCCAGTCAAAGGAACAAATGAAAACTTCAAGCTAACCTACAAGGGGACTAAAATGAATGACAAAATAGCTCCAGTTGCGATTGAAGATCCTTGTACATTTTGTGGCGAGTCAAGGAAAGATAATTTAGAACACTCTAGATTATATCTTTTCAAGATATTTGAAACAGAAGAGAATTTGGCCATAAGTTACCCATTGTGTAACTATTGTGTTATCCAGTTGAGAAACTTGTGTGATTTCTTTGCCAAGATTAGATTAATCAAGTCCAATATTTTCAAGTTGAAAGATAATCGTCAATTTGATGAATTTACCACAACCTCATTCCCGCAATTCAAACGAACAAACTCAATGTCCGGATCAGCCAAACCTAACAATACCACAGCGAACACCAATTATGCATCACATAATGGATTGGTGCATAATATTAAATTGGATCAAGTTGAAGAAAGTAAATTGATAAAATTATACATTATGCTTTTATTAATTAGAATCAAGATTTTCTGGAGCAAATTAGGGTTCTGGGATAACGTTGAACAAATCAGTGAAGTTAATTTGGACGAAATCCATTATGAAAGTTTTATTTATTTATTACCACAAGATAATTCAACTAGTCAAGCTAATACTCCGCGACAATCAACGGATAGTAAAAGCGCAAGTGTACTGAAACAACTGCTTGCTGATGAGGACATAAGGAAAAGAGATAGTGTCATGTCTAAAGAAAGTAAGAAGACACAAGACAGTACTCCAACAGAACCAGTAGAGACACTAGATCCAAAGAAAGACATCGTTAAGACAGAAGAGAAAGAGGTGGTAGAAAATGACAAAGATGCAGATAAGGATACCGATGCAGACGCAGAGGTCACCAAAATATCAATATCGAAACATGCAGTTGACGCCGCATCAGATGATGACGATGAAGACGATTCAGCATTTGCTGATTCCGTTGATGATTTTGAACCAGTTACAAAAGATTCCAAAACCGATGGACTTAAACGATCCAATTCTAAAAGTAAAGATTTTTCCAAAAAATTAAATAAAGACTTAGACCATACATTAGAAATGTTAGCTGAAAATTTGGATCAAACTGAGTAGTCAGGTAGGTACATAGATAGATTATTAACACACACTTTTGTATTCGAATGTACATTTAACGATGAACATTATTATATTTACAAGACATCTCTGAATGAATACAAAGAATGAAAAAAAAAAAAAAATAAAACAAGAAAAGAATGAGCCGTATATTTATTATATAACATTCATATTCCAATACATATTCAAGTAAATATCAATATTTATTGTTGTTAAACAGAAAATAGTATAAAAAAAAATAACAAATAGGAAAGCCTATACAAAAAAATATATAGAAAAGCCAGCATCTATAGCTTTACAAACACTTTAAACATTTAAAGTTCTGTCACATCAGAAGCAGAAGTATACTTAACTTGAGCAATAGAGATTTTTGCATCTTGCAAATCGTAAACAATGTAGGCACTTCTTAAGAAGTTATCCCCTAAAATGTTGGCATCATTTCTGGAGATACCAAAGAAACAAACTGAGCCAGTGTCGTCAGCTTCCAAAATGAAAGAAGAAAGTGGGACTGTAATTTTAGCACCTTGGTCAAAGTTGAAGACAGCATTACCGGAAAGCTGACATGAAGGCAATCTATAAAGCTGATTGATAACATCCCAGGTAGCACCAGCAAGCTTAGCAAATTGATCAGCAAGAGATTGTTCAAAATAGGTAATGGTGGTACCAGAATCCAAAAGAGCACCAAGGGAGGTGGTGACAGTGCCACTACCAAAGTCGACAGAATCCAATTGAATTCTTAATTCGGTTTGGGAAGTAATAGGCAAAGCAGTCAAGGTACCAGAATATTTGGCATTGTCAACACCACCAAAAATAATAGTACCAGTAGAAGAATCTTCTGAATTCAAATACAAAGAATAAGCATTTTTGTTGATGATACCTTGTTTTGTCAAAGTAACTGGAACATTGTCGTAGTCGGCATATGCTTCATTAGTTTTCAAACCAATTCCTAAAATACCTTGGTCAACGGAAGTAGTAGTGACATCAGCAAGTTGTTGACCAGTGATAGAAACACCACTGAACCCAACGGTATCTTTGTACCAAGTACCTAAAGAACTACTATAGTCACCATACTGAATGTAGAATGGTTGGTATAAGTTCTGGGAAGTACTGGAAGTTGATGGGTCATAGGAACCTTCCTGAGTACAGAAATCTGGGCTTTGACTAAGGTCAGCAGTTTGACATAGAGCATGAGTGTCAACCACCCAAAAATCAGATGAACCAGTGTCAATAATAACAGTTTGCTTTTGCTGGTTGGAACCAACATAAATATCAGCAGCATAAGATGGACCTTCATTGGTCAAATTAGTTGGAACAGCTTTTCTCTTTTGGAGAAGTCTGTGGTTAGTAATGTTGAATGGCTTTCTAATGACGTTGAAATCCAAAGAGACAACTTTATTGTCCCTCTTTTCAATACCATCTGGGATGACAAGACCTTGAGCCAACAAAGCAAAAGCAAGAGCGACGAAAACGTTTTTAGTAAATGCGATAAAGCAGACCATTTCTGAATTGGTAGTGGTAGTGGTGGTGGTAGTAGTAGTTATTGAATGAAAAACTTAAGAGATATGATGACATTTGTGGGGGTATTTATAGTAATTCTCCCACCAATTCCATCTTTCTCAATCAGCAGTTTTATCCATTGTTCCCAATACTTCATGATATTTGGTGGCGACCCCACACCTGTATTGTCATTCTTAGAATTGTGGTCAGAGGCTTGAATTCATCCTTTGATTGTGTCAAACAATAGAAATCACTAAAAAAACCCATATGATTTAACCTTTTGCGCATGAATTGTATTTATATAATGGTTTATATTTATCAACAATTACACAGAATACGGTTTGTATTTCCTTTGATCGGAATGTTTCAACTTTTCAACGGTGTGGGGTTCCCTGATCTAACCTATGAACTTATGCCATCGACAACTAACGTTGAAATAAACTTGAGGCAGATAGATGTTGCAAAAAAAAAAAAAAACCAAACACCATACTAAGGGCCAACATGCAAACTGGGAAAGAGACAAAGACAAAAAAAAAAAGATAACAATACTGTGAACAATGCAAGCTAGATAGGTAGAAACATGAAACTTGCATGGGCATATGAATGTGGTTCCCCCTATCGGAAGGATATGAAGTGGTGAAAATTAATAAAAATAAAATAACGCAAAAATGAAGGACGACGGATATCCTGAAATTTACAATAGATTTTTTTAATTTTTGTTTTTTTGTTGCCGCTCGACTAATAGACGAAGTTCGGCGTGATTTTCCACGTTTGTTTGCCTCACTCGCAGTGCAACAATGGACCTTATCTTTCCCCATTGCGCATAATTGATTGCAAGGATATGACATAATCGTTGTATTCTGCTACTGAAATTTTATCATAGCTCAATTTCAACTCTTTCAACAGAGTACATTCACGTAGGTTCAGATGTTCAAGCCATGTTCGATCAATCTCATTTTCAGTCAAATCAATTGTTTCTATATGTACGGGGAAACAAGCCAGGGTGCCATCAGTTGACCCCAATGAAGTAAAACAACATATTAAACTTTCCAACTTCTTGGGAAGGCAATGTATACTTTTGAGTTTGTTTCTACTCAAATTCAATTCACGCAATGAACACTTACTATCGAGCGATATTTCCTCTATTTTATTATCTGTAAGGTCCAATTCGTCAACTTTCCCATGAAGACTCAAAATGGATTGGTCGATGGTTTTGAGATCATGATCTGAAATTCTCAAATATGAAAGATGTGGAACGTTAATATGGAATTTCTTGAAACCAGTGTCTACGATTTCCAATGTTTTCAATGATTTCGGCAAATTATACGAGAACTCCTCTTCTCCTTTAAATCTATCGATAGAAAGATAGGCGAGATTATGTAATTTACCTATCATATGCAAGTTAAACCCGTTTTCTACACATAAGGACAACTTGGTTAATGAGTTTGGAATGGATCCAATAATGGAAAGATTTAAGACGTAAAGGATATGCAACTCTTGTAAATAAGGAACTCGATTATTGTTGAAATCAAGTACGACCGCCTCATTGTTTCTCATATCTCCATTCACAGTTAGTTTCACCAAACCGTTAGGCAATATCTTTCCAGATTTTGTTTTCCTATTCAGGCGATCAGTGTCTTCACGGAACTCATCACATGTAACTTCAAGTGTTTTCAAACTTTCAGGCAATTCCCCTAATCGTATTAACTGTTCCTTACTGTCGTAATGAGTTCTAGCAACAATGAGATCATTTAAGCGTGGACACATTGACGCTAGACTACTACAACCACTAATCATTCGAGAACTTGAAACTTCTAAAAACGTTAACCTTTCAGGGAGTCTCCATTGAACCAACGATTCACAGACGGCACAACAACTATCAAAAATCGATAATTTTGTTAACTTTTTCAAGTAGGAAGCATCTATGAGTACCTTATCTGATATGTCTTCACTATCTATTGTGACATGCAATTCTTCCAAAGAATCTGGAAAATCCCATCTAGCTTCAACTCTGTCACAGTAGATTGTACACTTTAAATTTTTTAAAATTCTTGGAAGAAATGAAAGATCACTTGTCACCATAGAATGAGTTGTTGTGAACGATATCAAATTTGGGAATCTAGAGTTGGAAAATTTCTCAGGTTCGATATATCCTTCATATGGAGATTTAAATGCCTTCACATGCTTGAACAACCCCATGACATTTTTGTCTTCCAAATTATTGAAATCTAGACCATCGATGGAATCAACTCTAAAGGGGTTTTTGTTATAGCCATTACAAAAAGCAATTATATCTTTTAGTCCATTTGGCCTAGCAGGGAACCTTATTTCTATTTCCGCTTTTTTGAAACTCGTAGGATGGATATCATACAAATGTATAGCATCGAAAGGTTGATAAAATATCAACTTAGTTGGTTTAATCGATGGGTGTTCCTGAAGTAACTTTAAATAACCATTGACATTCTTTACAATCACAGAATTACGAAGTGTCTTAACCTTGTCTTCCAGTAATGGATCAATCTCGATAATGGAATATAATTCGCTCAAGACATAATTATTGTTGGTGACTGTTCTCGGTAGTTTTTTGAATAAGTTTTTTGGAATGTAGTTGACAATTTTCCCCAATAGTTCGTCTGGAAGATCAAGAAATCCTGTCATTTTGGATACTTCGTTTTTATAAGAAAAGGGGAAACAAAAAAAAAAAAAAACTGAGTTCTGTCGTTAGTTTATTTCATTGTCGAAAATGTTAAATTATAATTTTTTAGCCCCAGTGTTGCCAGCGACTTCTTCTAACGACAACATCGAACTTTGGGTATGGTACATGTAGCTTCTAATGCTATACACCCTTCAATATGCACAGCCAGTCTTGTAAAAAACCAATAGGTCGTAGTTGGTAATTACTACAAAATAGATTGATAACCTGGGTAGGCCGATTACTCTATCAAGAAGCAACGAACGATGGTTATCTACATTCGAATACTTTATGTGAATTTATTGCATTTTACAGACGATAAAGATACCAACGGAGTCAATCTACTATTGAAAACTATAATCACGTGATATATGCACAAACTCATTTCCAAATTACATTCCAAACTGAGCAGCAAATTGAGATGCTTCAATTGAAACTGGTAGTTTAAACTCGCCATAATTATTTATCCAAATATATTGACTCAAATTTCAATGTTCTAAAATTTTATAGTAAGGCGAATTTCAGGTATTCCAGCAGGTTCCAACGATTGTTCGTTGTAACGTAATCCAGTTGAAGTGTTACAATTTAAGGATTTGACATAATCCTTAACTTTTGCAACTGAAGTTTTATCACAGGTAAATTTCAACTCTTTCAACAGAGTACATTCATGTAGGTTCAGATGTTCAAGCCATGTTCGATCAATCTTATTTTTACTCATATCAATTGTTTCTATATGTACGGGGAAACAAACCAGGGTGCCATCAATAGACCCCAATGGATTATAATCACAATCTAAATGTTTCAATTTCTTGGGAAGGCAATGAATACTTTTGAGTTTGTTTCTACTCAAATCCAATTCACGCATTGAACACAGACTATCGAGCGATATTTCCTCTATTTTATTTTCTGTAAGGTCCAACTTATCAACTTTACCAGAAAGACACAAAACGGATTCGTCAATGATTTGAAGTATATGACTAGAAATTCTCAAATATGAAAGATGTGGAACATTAATATGGAATTTCTTGAAACTTGAATTTATGATTTTCAATGTTTTCAATGTTTTAGGCAAATTATATGAGAACTCCTCTCCTCCTTTAAACCTTTCGATAGAAAGATAGGTGAGGTTATGTAATTTACCTATGTTATGCAAGTCAAACCCTTCTTTGAGATCTAAGGACAACTTGGTTAATGAGTTTGGAATGGATCCAATAATGGAAAGATTTAAGACGTAAAGGATATGCAACTCTTGTAAATAAGGAACTCGATTATTCTTAAAATCAAGTACAAGTGCCTCATTGGTCTTCTTATCTCCACGCACAGTCAATTTCACCAACCCATTAGGCAATTTCACGTTTGACTTTCTCCTCCTATTCGGTTTACCACCACCTTCACGGAACTGATTACTTCCAACATCAAGTGTTTTCAAACTTTCAGGCAATTCCCCTAATCGTATTAACTGTTCCTTATTATAGTAACGAGTTCTACGAACAATGAAATCACTTAAGCGTGGACACATTGAGGCTAGGCTACCACAACCACTAATCATTCGAGAACTTGAAACTTCCAAAAATTTTAACTTTTCAGGGAGTCTCCATTGAACCAACGATTCATAGCCAACGCAACTATCATCAGAAATCGATAATTTTGTTAATTCCTTCAAATACGAAATATCCACAAGCACCTTACCTGATACTTCTCTACTATCTATCGAGATATTCAACTCTTCCAAGAACTCTGGAAATTTCCATGCTGCATGAGCATCATCAATTATTATTATACACATCAATTTTTTTATACTTCTTGAAAGAAGTGCAAGATCACTTGAATACACGCACTGGTGTGATGCTTTCAATGATGTCAAATTTGGGAATAGAGACTTTGAAAATCTCTCGGGTTCAAAATTTCCTATTCGTGGTTCTTCATATGACTTCACATGTTTGAACAATCCCATAACATCGTTATCTTCCAAAGGACTGAAATCTAAGTTTACAACACTATCAACTTTAAAGGGTTTTTTATTATAGTCATTGAAAAACGCAAATAAATCATCGTAATTAGATGGCGAAGTAGGAAAAAAAAGTTCTATTTCTGAATGGTTGAAACTCGTAGGAATGATATTATTCAAATGAATAGCCTCAGAAGGTTGTTCAAATACCAACTTAGCTGGTCTGATCGATGGATATGTCAGAAGTAACTTTAAATAAACATAGACATTCCTCACCACCACAGCCCTATAGTGTGTGGTAATTTTGCCTCTCAACTGGGTGTCAATATAAATAATGGAATATAACTCGTTCAAGACATAATTATTGTTGGCGATTTGTTTTGGTAGTTTTTTGAATTGGTTTTTTGGAACGTACTTGACAATTTCACCTAAAAGTTCGTCTGGAAGATCAAGTAGTCCTACCATTGTGAATACTATCGATGCTACCAACAATATACAATCAGACCAAAAGTAACATAACCAGTTTATCTCTTTTTTTTTTTTTGGACAAAGGAAAAAAAAAATTTCAAATTCCATCGACTATTTATTTCACTCCACAAAATAGATAATCCTTTTTTTTTTTGTATTTTAACTGTCGATAACATGGGTAGGTTAATAACTCTCTCAAGAAGCTAGGAAAGACGGTTGTCTACATTCGAATACTTTATGTGAATTTATTGCATTTTACAGACGATAAAGATACGAACGGAAACAATCTACTATCGAAAACGATAATCACGTGATATATGCACAAACTCATTTCCAAATTACATTCAAAGCTGAGCAGCAAATTGAGATGCTTCAATTGAAACTGGTAGTTTAAATACATCTACATCATCCATCAAACTATAATGACTCAAATTTCAATTTTCTAAAATTTTATAGTAAGGCGAATTTCAGGTAATCCAGCAGGTTCAAACGATAGTTCGTTGTAACGTAATCCAGTTGAAGTGTTACAATTTAAGGATTTGACATAATCCTTAACTTTTGCAACTGAAGTTTTATCACAGCTCAATTTCAACTCTTTCAACAGAGTACATTCATGTAGGTTCAGATGTTCAAGCCATGTTCGATCAATCTTATTTCTACTCAAATCAATTGTTTCTATATGTACGGGGAAACAAGCCAGGGTGCCATCAGTTGACCCCAATGAAGTAAAACCACAACCTAAATGTTTTAATTTCTTGGGAAGGCAATGAATACTTTTGAGTTTGTTTCCATTCAAATTCAATTCATGCAATGAACACTTACTATCAAGTGATATTTCCTCCATTTTATTATCTGTAAGGTCCAATTCGTCAACTTTCCCAGAAAGACTCAAAACGGATTCGTCAATGATTTTAAATTTGTTACTTGAAATTCTTAAATATGAAAGATGTGGGACATTGATATGGAATTTCTTGAAACCAGTGTCGACGAGTTTCAATGTTTTCAATGTTTTAGGCAAATTATATGAGAATTCCTCTCCTCCTTTAAACCCATTGATATCAAGATAGGTGAGGTTATGTAATTTACCTATCTTATGCAAGTCAAACCCTTCTTTTAGATCTAAGGACAACTTGGTTAATGAGTTTGGAATGGATCCAATAATGGATAAATTTAACACATAGACAATAGACAACTCCTGTAAATGAGGAACTCGATTTTTCTTAAAATCAAGCCTAGCAACCTCATTGAACCCGATATCCCCATTCAAAGTCAATTTCACCAACCCATTAGGCAATTTCATGTTTGACTTTCTCCTCGTATTCGGATTACCACTACCTTCACGGAACTGATCACTTCCAACATCAAGCGTTTTCAAACTTTCAGGTAATTCCCCTAATCGTATGACCTGTTCCTTACTATGGTAATGAGTTGTATCAACAATGGCATCCTTTAAGCGCGGACACATTGACGCTAGGCTACCACAAATCATTCGCGAGCTTGACACTTCCAAAAACGTTAACTTTTCAGGGAGTATCCATTGAACCAACGATTCACAGTCAGCGCAACAAGTATCAAAAATTGATAATTTCTTTAATTCCTTCAAGTAGGAAATATCCACAAGCACCTTATCTGATACAAGTCTACTATCTAATGTGATATGCAATTCTTCCAAAGAATCTGGAAATTTCCATACTGCATCAGCATCACCAATTAACATTTTGCACATCAATTTTTTTATACCTCTTGAAAGAAATGTAAGACCACTCGGATCCCAGGACAGGCATGTTACTGTCAATGATGTCAAATTTGGGAATAGAGACATTGAAAATCTCTCGGGTTCAATATACGCTGATGAATCTTTAAATGACTTCAAATGCTTGAACAATTCCTTGACATCCTTCTCTTCCAAACGACGAAAATTTAAGTTTATAATACTATCAACTTTAAAGGGTTTTTTGTTATAGTCATTGAAAAACGCAAACAAATCATCATAATAACTTGGCGAAGAAGCTAATATAATTTCTATTTCTGAATGGTTGAAACTCGTAGGAATGATATTATTCAAAGGAATGGCCTCGGAAGCTGGGTAAAATGATAATTTAGCTGGTCTGATTGATGGATATGTCAGAAGTAACTTTAAATAAACATAGACATTCTTCATCAGCACGGAATCATTGTGTATGTTTATTTTGTCTTCCAGCCGGGTGTCAATATTAATGTTGGAATATAACTCGTTCAAGACGTAATTATTGTTGGCGATTTGTTTTGGTAGTTTTTTGAAGTCGTATTTTGGAACGTACTTGACAATTTCACCTAAAAGTTCGTCTGGAAGATCAAGTAATCCTACCATTCTGAATACTATGGATGTTGTCAACTATATATAATCAAAGGAAAGGAAACAAAACACAGCCTATTTATTTTTCGATTTAGAAAAGGGGGAAAAAAAATCCAAATTCCATTGTTAGTTATTTCATTGTGGAAAATTCTAAATCATAATTTTTTTGCCCCAGTCTTATCAATGACCCCCCTAACGACAACAACAACGAGCTTTACATTTGGTAAAGATACAAACGAATTGAAGATAATCTAGACATATTGCAATATTTTGTGTTTATTTCAAATATGTGACGATTTTGTAACTCTTTTATGCAGTGGATTATTGAAGAAAAAATAATAATCACGTGACAAACATATTTTTTTTTTTTTTGGATTTGCGACCTAATTATAAATTTTCGCATTTAGTATGAAAGAACAGCTAGCCAACTACTTAGTTAATTTCTTCAATCAGCGTAAACCTATTAAATAATGTCATTAATACCATTACCAACGACATTAATTCCATTCTTAGATCCATATCTTCCAATAGCTGATGATAATATGGAACCAAGAGAACGTCCTTTTGTAACATTGACATATGCACAATCATTAGATTCTAAAATCGCTGCTGAAAAAGGACAACAAACGAAATTATCACATTTGGAAACTAAAACAATGACACATTATTTAAGATCTAAACATGATTCTATATTGGTTGGAATAGGCACTGTTCTTGCTGATGATCCGAAATTGAATTGTCGATACACCGATGAAGATGGGGCAAGAAGAGATATAAGACCGGTTATTTTGGATCCTCGAGCTGAATGGAATTATGATAAGAGTACCCTTTGTGAAATTTGTCGAAATGGATTAGGGTTAGCTCCGTTTATTATCATTGATGAGAATAGTGAACCTAGTCCAGAATCCAAGAAAGTTGTTGAGAAAGAACAAGGTGGGAAGTATGTTAAGTTACCATTGATTGAGAAGAGACAAAGAGATGGTGATAATTGGGGGATAATTTTAAAGAAATTGAATGAATTAGGAATTAAATCAATTATGATTGAAGGTGGTGCTAAAGTTATTAATGATTTATTGATTAATAATGATAAGATTGTTGATAGTTTGATTATAACTGTTGCTCCTGTTTTCTTAGGTAATAAAGGTGTTGATGTATCACCTAATCATCAAATTAATTTAAAAGATATTACATGGTGGACAGGTATTCAAGATTCTGTCCTTGCTGCAAGGATATAAAACATTGAATGACATTTATTATTTATTTATTTATTTATTTTTCACTGATAATATACAATAATTTGAATAAAGAGGGGAAATCTCAAACACTTATAAACAAATTCTATAAGATGCATAACGACCAGAAGTTTCTGATCTTCTAACAATTTTAACAACTTCACCTCTTTTCAACCCCAAATATCTTGCCACAGGATCTTCTCTTTGAATTCTAGGTAATTGAGATTCTTTCAATCTATATCTTTCCAACAATTCTTTTTTTTCATCTTTACTTAATTTTAAATGTTTAGGAACTAATTCATGATGAGTTATATTTACAATCAAATCACTTTCTTGGAAAATTTCAATAACACTAGGACTAACCGTTGGAATCAATTTATTTGCACTTGGGGTAATTGAATTTTGATAAATAAATAACCCCGTGGAAAAATTTTTCTCAGTTATATGAATACAAAAATTCCTCATGGTTTTAATCCCAACACTTGATTCATCACAAAATTCAACCCATAAGGATCCTAATTCCGGGAACTTCTCTAATGTTTCCGCTGTTGGTTGTGCTTGGAAACACATTTGTTTACGTTGTGGGTTTCCCATAGAATCACAAATCTTGGACCGGAATTCTTCTAATGTCATGTCAAGTTCTTCTTGGGAGATATAATATCCTCTATCTCTAACCATTTCTTTAATGGTTTTAAAAGATCTGAATAATCGTGAAATAGATCTATCTGTTTCGTCCATCGTAATGTGTATGTGGCTATGTATGTGAATGAGGGGGGTAGGTGAGTGGGTCAAGTACTAACGATTAACTAAAGCAAAGTTGTTTAGGTTTTTTTTTTTTTCATCCATCCATCATCTTCATCGAAAAAAAAAAAAAAAAAAAAAAATGCAAGAGAAATGTCGCACCAGAAATGTCGCAATCGATGTCGTGCATATACAGACTATATATATATATATAGGTAATTTGTATCAATCAATCAATCGTATTTTCGTCTAAATGTTAATTCAATATCACTACTACTCTTCCAGATATTAGTTTTGATGGTTTGCAAAGTCATTTCATATGTCAACTCTTGTCCTCTACATTCCAACACCAACCAATCAATTGGTTTCAATTTCTTATCCTTCATTTCTTTGGTACTTGATTCAAACTTATCCGTTAAATAACTCAAAATCTTAGATACTCGTAACATATTATGAGATGTCAATTTAATTGATCCTTCAACATCAGGTAGTTTTTTAATCTTCTTTTGAGATTTCCCACCTATTTTAATCGTAGGTGGTAATGATGCGTAATCTACTTCTGTTAATTGGAAGGTCAATTTAGGTGATTCTTTAATTGGATGTTTGTTGTATAATGTAGGTTGACCGATCCATTTAGGTAATATGGTTCTTAAATCCTGAACTAATGAGTAATTCTTATGCAAGTTTGATAAATCTTTAAATTGGAATGAATACAAATCTCTATAATTACCCAACTCTGAAGAATATTCAAACACTCGAAGGGTTAAATCGGAGGGGAAAAGATTGCCAGGGATAATTGGACAATATTTAGGATCAACATTATCTTTAGAACTTGATATCAGGGAGGTAATTTGATCGACATTAAGAATAGAATCAACAATTTTACTGGATGAACTGTTTTTGAAAGCTGGCGAATTGTATCTATCCCAATATATTTTTTTATTCACTTGTAATAGTTTCATTATTGTATCACCATAATCGCTGATAGCAGTGGCAAATTGTTCCTCACCAGAACTTATGAAATCAGAAACATTTGAAAATTTACTATTATCACTTCCATTTGTAGGGAAATCAACAACACTTGTATTTGTCGAGGTCGCTGGTGATGATTGATTGGATGTACTTAATTTCAGCGGAGATTTCTTACCAAAATATTTCAATTTTTTAATACTGACACTATTACCATCATTAGAATTCGATTTATTACCATTCAATTTCATATTTTTCAATTCTTCTCGTAATTGTAAATCAAATTCTTCTTCATATAATGCATAATCTCGGAAAATCGAATTCAACATAATGATCCCAATATAAAATCTATCATCATCAGTTACTTCAGGTTTATTCTTCTTAAACCTAACTGCATTATCTGGATCATTGATATCTAAAAATGGATACAGTGATATCAAATCATCATAATATACTTCAACATTTAAAAATGAGGATTCCTTAATCGTGACTAATAATTTCCCAGATTTAATCTCCACTTCACACCAATTATTCAATGTATGTTTAGATTGATGGGATTGAACAAGCATTTCCAATTCACGAACCCTATCTTCCAATTCTTTGGCTGATAAAAATGAATCTCTTCCATTGTTGGGGAAAGTCTGTAAAACTCGACATGTTAACAAATCCCACATTTCAATGTCTCCATTAACATATAAAACCATTATTTGCCTTCTATTACTAACCATCTTTTTGGCAACAATACTTTTTGGTACCAAGTTATATTGGTTAATGGGTAATATGTTAAATGGAACTAGCGTGATCTGTTCTGCTGGGATAGGATTCAACAATATCTCAACTGGTGTCAAATCAAGTTTATCGCAATCATCATAATTATCACTACCATCGTCACTATCATCATTTCTGTTATTCTCTTTCCTCTGTAATTCTTTCCCTTCTTGCCCATCATCTTCTTCTTCTTTATAGGCATTTATAAATTCTCCTGAAGGTCCTCCATGGACATTTAAAAACATCGAAGTGTATTCATCTTTATTTTCCTGACGAAAATCCAATTCATCGTAATCTAATGTGGGTGGAGTACCATCATGATGTGGAGAATGACTGAATGTACTGTGGAGGTCGATATTATTAGGACTTGTATCCATTGATAAATGACTAATCAAATCATAGAAATCCGAATTCAAATCATCATTTTGAGTATTTGATTGTACATCATTGATCAAGGAATCATCAGGGAAGGAATTATCACGATTAACCAAATGGTCTAATCCATGTCTAAGGTATTGGTATTGTGATAATTGTGATGTGTCAGGCACGACAAATCTATCCAAGGATTTATAATTAGTGGCAAATATCGTATCTTCCTTTGATTCATGACAAATTGACAAAATAGGAGTGGAACATTTGGCAACGAACGTAGAAATCCCTAATTTTTCATCCAATATGGTGTTTTCATTTGTGTTGTATCCAAATTCATTATTTTTATTCTGAACAAATAATCTAGATAAATCAGTTTTGACAATATTCCCATCATTATCCCCAGAATAAAAATTACTAAACTCATTATCGGTACTAGACAAAGACCACACGGAAAAATCATGGATATCGAAATTCTTATATACTTTAAATGTTCGTAAATCCCAAAGTTTGATAGTTGTATCTGAAGAACCACTCAAGATAAACTTATCATTCATTAATAAACATCTTATATTATCCTGATGTCCAATCAAATTTCTAATAAATGGGTTGGATGTTCTTTTATCAAACACATTGATGGTATTGCTTGGTCCACCGGCACTTATAATATTGGAATTGTTATTTGCCAATGAATAAATCGACGTTATTGATGACCCCGTGGGTCTATTTTCCAAACTTTGTATAGGTTTCAATTGATGTAGATCCCAAAGTACCATACGACCATCTAAGCCACCACTTACTAGTGTTGGTTGGCTACGAAATGGAGATATTTTTTTAATATAATCTGTGTGGATGTTTGGTAATTTATGTATAACCGAAGATGAATCATCACTATCATTATCAAGGGAGAACAAATCCAAAATTTTGATAGATAAATCACTTGAACAAGAAACTAAATTCTTGTCACCATTGATGAGTTGAATATCATTTATCCAATCGAAATGAAGGTTATGATTTTTAATGACGGAAAATGTGGAATTTTTACTGGATGGATTATAAGCTATTGGGTTTGAAGAAATGGAAGTTTCCAATCGTAATATTTTTTCATCCAAATCCAAATATTCATCAAATGAATCCGGATGCGAGTTTGATCGTGATTGTGGTTGTAGTAGATCATTTGGTTCTTCCCATATTTTGATATTTCCATCTCTTCCAGCAGTATATAGTTGAGAAGTAATTGAGGAGTATTGAATTGAATTGATCGGAAGGATATGGTTTTCATTTGTGCCAGAATCACCCAACACATACGATATTCCCTTTTTAGTTTTAATATATGATGACTCGGACGGTGTTGACGATAGTACCGAAGGATTGTCACTAACAACAGTTGTCATGACTAGAATGTGTGGTTGTGATTGTGATTGTGGATGTAGTTCTGACTGTGGTGTATATGTATCTAGGTGTGGTTGTAAAAAAAGGAGAATGAAAAATTGTTGTAAAAATAATATAAAAAAATTTTAGCTGCCCTTTATTATTTTTTTTCTTTTCTTCCTCTGATTGTATCACTCGTATTGAGGTATATATTTTTATTAGCTCCTCCTTTTTTTTTTAGTGGAATTAATTTATCGCTTAGATGCCAAAAGTATTTGTCTGCATATATAGATTTATAATAAAAAAGTAAAGGCAAAGAATCATACTAGGAGAAACAACTATTACAAATGAATTACTTTTCAAGGGATAAAGAAAGAGAGAGAGCCATGTGGTGATGGTGATATTGATGCCATGTGGTTGTGGGGGAGGAATACTCGGAGTGGGTGTAAGGAAGTGTTTTTTTTTTAAGGTTGGTCGATGGGAAATAATATTTGTTCGTACAGAGAGAAAACAATACATATAATGCAAGTACAATCTAACATCCGCCCGCCATAAAAACAATAGATCCAAATATAACAAAACAAACTTACATTATCAGACGTCATAGCGAACATTTACCAAATACAATGGAGATTACGATTACGATTCATCTGAACGTTAGAAAGAAGATAATTAAAATTCTTCTCCAGATTAACAACATCCACTTTACGCAGGGGATTCCCTTGTTATAATAATAATATATATATGTGTGTTGCTGTGAAAATGGCATTAAAAATAATAAACAATTTTGTCCATGTAGGTTTATGAAATGTACGAACTTTTTTTTTTTTTTTTTTTGGGATTAATTGAGCGGCGTTTTGTGTGGGTCGGGTTTTTCTTTTATCAATCTCAATCGCGGTAATTTAATCTTTCCCCCATCATCACAAATTACGTCCTAGAGAATTGGGGGCAGTGTCCTTTTTGTTTGTACAACCAACACAATATTCAAACAGCCATAAAGTTAATCGACTCTTTCTGGTTACTTTTTAATGAGTCTGATATTAAAAAGGTTATGTTGTAATCATGAAGTTAAGCAATTTATTTGATGGGAATTTTGTCTTTTAATTAAATTGTCAATTCCCCTCTTTTTGCCAACATAAAAAAAAAGATTGCGACACAGGCTCATCTACAAAACCGACACGGATAAGACACGCGGAAGTCGTGTATGAAGTGCGAAAAAAGCTCGGGTGAAAAAAGTATGAGAAACAATAGTAACAAAAAAAATAAACAACATCAAAGAATACACGTCTAGATCTATAACATAATCAACCCAACAACCAATCAACCAATGTCAAAACAAAGTAAAGAAGAAACAGCACTACAGTTAAAATCAGCTATATATCTACATGTGGCCAAATTAATTGAAGAGAAGGTAAAAGATTTGAATCGAGAAGAAGGAGAAGGAGAAGGAGAAGGGGAAGGTGATGATAATAGTATAATAGCTACACCTACATTCATAGCTCAATTAGTGGAATTAGTATATAATCAATTAATCAATCTAGGAGAAGATTTAGAATTGTTTTGTCAACATGGTGGTAGAGATATTGTTGAACCACTGGATCTATATATGGTTACTAGGAAAAATCCCACTTTGCAACAATATCTAAAAGATATTGAACAGAAATGATGATAGAAAACTAAGGGGGAAAACCAAGGAATACGTCATAAATATTGGTGTGTGTGTGTGTGTGTGTGTGTGTACTAATGAGTTAATATATAAATCATCTTTCGAAGGGATTACTGTATTAGGTTTGATGTCTTTGCGCTGTTGTTTTTGTGTCGTGTGGAATGACCCAAGATTTTCCTCTTCGTCTACCTCTCTCTCTCGTCAGACAACAACATATTTGCAACCACTAAATCAACAAATCAACGAATCAGCTAATTTATCGATGAATCCATAGTGTGAATAGAGAGTGAAATGAGAATATAATTGTCCCGTGGGGTTTAAATGGACTATAACCTTAGATAGGCAATGTGGGAGAGGACTGTGAAAAAAAAAAAAGAAAAAAAAAAAAGAAAACTAATATTCTGGAATAGGGGGGCTGGAACGTATAAATTGGTGTGGAGGTGTGAGTAATAGAAGGAACGAAACGTTTTTATGTTACTTGTTGTTGAGTTTAGAGTCTTGCGATTGAAATTTAGGGGGGAGGGGGCGGTGAGGATAACAAGATCAACATGGAATTTCAATCAATCAATTCAACAAAGAAAAATTTTTACCCTCACACTACCCTTATGTTGCTATCATAATATACATATTTTTTTTTTTGTTAATTTGTTAGTTTGTCCATTTTTGTGTATGAGTGAGATGTAAATCATACCCTAACAATATTATAGTCTATAGAAAGAGAGTAATTTGAGTAATCTAAATAACTTGAAAAAAAAGCAAAAAAATAATAAGATAAATGAATAAATAAAAGAAAACTATTTATCAAAGGGTGGTAAAAGATTTGTAAAAGTTGTTGTAATTGTTGTAAATAATAAATAAAAATTTGAATGATGATGAAAAGTGTTGAAATAATGTGGGGAGATTTTTTTCTTTTTTTTTCTTTTGTTATCCTCTCATAGTTTAGTTATCTATGTTCCGCATTTCATCCCTCACACTCACTCTTTCTCTCTTCCCCCCATATACAAATTATTATTCTCCTCATTTTTTTTTTCTTGATTTGTTGACTGATTGGTTGCAAGTTTTTTTATTATTATTATTATTACTATACTTTCCCTCCCCTTTTCTTTTCCAACAGATTCTTACCAGATACGTAAAACTAGTATAAATATTCAACAAATTTTCCCACTTTGAATTTTTTACCTCTACTTTTCCTTTTCTTCTTTTTCCTTTTCTCTTTTTCTATATCAATCACATTTTGTATAACTAATACAATTTGTATAAAAAAACTTTCCATTTAAAACCGCTTTCTTACATAATTTTGTCTTAAAAAACAAAATTTGACATTTAACTGACACTTTTATAACCCAACTAAACTCCTATTTCCACAATGAGCTACGAAGACGCTTACGTTGCCGACAAAAAACGTAAGCTTTCTGAAGATATGATGGCTGGTGACGCTATGAAGAAGGACGAAGTTGAACAAATGGCTATGGCTGCTAACGAAGAAGATGCCATTGAAGATTTCGATGACGACGACGATGAAGAGGAAGAGGACGAAGAAGAAGAAGTTGCTCCACCAACTATGGATGACATGGTTAGAAGAGACAGAGCCCATAGTGTCATCGAAGAATTCTTGAGTTCAGAAAATCAAGAATTGAAAAAGTCATTGAAGAATATTCAACAAGAAAATGACAAGTTGAAGAAATTGTTGAAGACTGACTATAATGTTAGTTACCATGCTGCCCCAAAGAATTATGAATAATGTTGTAAATATTTTATTCCTTTTTTTTTGTTATTGGTCTTTTTTTTATTTATATATTCTTTTGGAGGGGCACTCACACACACATACAAACTAACAAAAACAAAAAACAAAAAAACACATACTATTTTTTAAATGAATTTAACGAAGTTGATGCCTGTAACGAATTTTTTATTTCTTATATAAATAAATATATATTATCATTATTATTATTATCAGTGATCGTTTGTAGTGTCTCTGTTCATGAAGTGTCCTTATCGCGATAGTAGTTACAGTCTAGGTTACAAGTTTTTGATTCAATTTTGGTAGAAATCTTTGAGTATTTATATGGTTCCTTTAAACATGAATCAAAAACGCGTCTCAGGGTATAGTCATATGTACATTGACTTAATTTGTATTAATCCCTTTTTCATGTATCAGGATCACAGAGTAGTATCTTGTGGGATCTACTTAGATACGTACAGTTGAGATAGATGTCACACTAGTAAAGTAGGATAATCACCTCATCAATAAATGGCAATAGTTGTTCCACCTGGTGGCTGGTTAGAAATAACAAGACCAACAACCAAAATATGGTTTGCAAAAACTGAAAGAAAAAATTACTCAAAACGGAGACAAAAAAAAATCAAAAAACGACACGCCTCCAACAACAACAATAATAACAACCACAATAATAATAGCATAGGTTTATTGTTCAAGTGATAACCCCATCGTCTAAATAAAAATACATTACACGAATTGATATTTCTTCATGTTCCTTGCTTATACGTATAATAGTAATTTTTGTTACTGGATTGCTTGTGTCGCGACTCATGGACAATTAGTATTTGATACAGTTGTAAAACACGTTATTAACAAACAATAGTCTCCAACTATTAAGGTATTCCCGTATTCAAGGTCATATAAAAGGGAGTACGGGTTTATCCAGTTAACAAGATAAATTAACTCAGCTGAGCCAATATTAATTGTTTCCTTAATTTTTTCTTCCGTTTTTACAGCCGATCAATTTTGTAGGTTAATTATTTTTATATTACACAAACTACCTGAACTTTTTTTGGTTTTGTTTTTGTTCTTTAATTTTTACCAGCCCACTTTATAAATGAACTTCACGTGTATCAACCTCACACGTCTTAATACTCCACTAATACCTACAACATCTAATTTCATATGTTGAACCATACTTCAAGGGATAATCCATTGCAAATCAATCAAATTGCCAAATTAGTTTAAATTGAATACATTTCATAAATTGAAGGAATAGTTTTCATACGAATCTGAAACAAACTCCATACTAAATTTAGGTTCTCTAGTATTTTTGCTTACATAATATATATACAAAAGTACGCACCGTTTTTTGTTACTTTAACAATTTACAGCAAAATTTTTTTTTTTTTATTTTTTTCTGTTGTCTCTCTACCCAAAGAAAATTGATTGACAATAATTATAATACTTTTCCTTTTTAACAAAACCCATTTATCAACACTTTTTTTATATTAATCAATCTTTTTGATTATTTATTAACAGTTCAACCTACTTCTTCTACTACTACTACAACAACTACATCAACTACTGTCATCACCGTTTACTAAAGATGAGAAAACTACAAAGTGACTACTCAATATCTTCTAATCTAAATCCACGGATCAATGACGAACTAAACAAATCCAGAGCCTACAACGGCAACACTAGTCAAAATACATCCCCATCTAGAAACAATACCACCGGTAGAAGTTCAATCTTTAGTATCAGACGAAATAAAGACAAACATAATACCACCAACAACAGCAGTGGTAATTACAATAATGAATCCCTTTCAGAAATATCGTCTATGAATGACACAGAAAGTATATTATCTACAAACTCAACAAATAGTAGAAGTAGTAAAAGACTGACCATGACATCTTCCCATCCTTCTTCAATAAGATCATCCACATTACCAAATACCCAATTTAACACCTCATCCTATGGCAACCCTTCTACTACTACCAACAATAATAATATGATCCCCTCCGGTGGGTCCACCTCACAAAATCGTCATGTCAGTGTTTCCTCAGCATCAACCTTAAATCCTTATGAAAAGGCAACATCATACCCCTTATCCAGGAAATCCACCAATATATCCATATCACGACCAATTAAAACAAATGATGTCTCCATTAGTTCTTTTAAAAGGTCGTCGACTTTCCAACTAGAGCGTCCAAATTCCGCATTTGAGATTGAGCGTATGTTTAAAGAATTGTTGGAAAAATTAAACTTTAAATCTTTACCTCCACAAGC
>JAKTVF010000147.1:0-28944 GCA_030557055.1 Candida tetrigidarum
TACAAACAAGTGTGTTACGAAGATAGTATCCCCGTTATGAATACAAATGTGGGGTTTGTCTTGGATAAATTTGCAGAACCACTACCCATAATATCACAGAGCTGGTACGAGTTTACCCGAGCTTCGGTGCAGGGTTCGTTTGCGTATAGTTTTGTCTCCATCATATATGCAATATCTGTACTGGCAGTGATTATCTGGTTTTTAACCATCTTCGTCTTGACAAATTATACCATTAGACCTTCGTGGTTGTTGAAGACAAGTACGTTGTTGTCCACCGTGTATATACTTGTGGTTGTTATCAAGTCGATCATCGTGTTGCACGATCAACAAAGAAATGGGTATCTACATGGAGCCAAACTCCTTGACCACATAAACACCTACAAACCGATTAGTATCATTGATCTAATAGTGGTGTTTTTGTTACAGATAAACCAAGTCCAGATCATCATGCGCATTTTCCAGAGACAGAAGGATAAGAGAATGACTTTTTTTGTGGGGCTAATTGCATCCCTAACCTCACAGGTGATTTGGGGGGTCTCACAATTCTACAATTTCAATGGGGATAGAGATGATGGGGATATATTACCGGCACTTATCTATTTGGTCAGAATAGCGATGGCTTTATGTTATGCTGCCATAATCACTGTGTTCTTCATATCCAAGATTCAAATCATCATTGCCAATAAGAAAATCTGGTTATTGACATTATTGACAACGATTTTGATATACAGCCCTGTTGCATTTTTCATAGCTGACGTTTCAAATGCTTTTGTTTACGAATTATCCGAAATCTTTTCTGTGGTGAATTATGTAATTGGTGTTGTTATACCCTGGGAATGGTGTAATAAATTCAATCTTATTATGAAAGCCAAAGAAAAAGAAGGTGTGCTAGGGAGAAGATTTTATGAAGATGAGTTGTATGAATTAGACCGATTTGAATTGTTTGTCGAAGAGCAGTTACCTGATAATGACGACGACGGTGAAGGTGCTGGTGCTGGTTCAGGTAGTGGTGGTGCAACTGAAGCACAATCTAACTTGGATGACGAGGCACGGGATCATGACCTCGAAGACGAGCTGAATAGACTTCTTCGGAAGAATACCACCGCAGACGATCCTTGTGAAAGTGAAGGAGAGCCAACTGCGGCAGAGAAATTCATGAATGCTTTGAGCGTCACCAAGAAAACATTCTTGACAATCACTGATAATATAATTGCTGCTGGATTTGCAATTCCTCGATCAGTAAGTGTTTCCACCCAATCATTAACAGGGAAACCCAAAGTTGTTGATCGCCAGGATCACAATAACATGAAAGAGGTGGTTCCCGAGTTCAACCCTGAAATGTTCCAAGCAAGAAACGACGATACGGAAGTCCCTGAAGCTTCTTCGGTAAATAATGTTACCTCGGTGGGTACTAGCAATAACAATAGAAGAAGAAATGTTTATGTCTATTCCAGAAAAGAGGTGGTGTTAGATATATCTAGTGATGATTAAAATAAGAATGCACAAATTGTCGTTTGTTTATTTAGTTATTTATTTATTTATTGGTGTCTTCTCCAATTTTCTCATGACCCCTTTTGGCTATTTCAAGCGCTTTCTCTTCATACCCAGGAATGTGAATATACTCTATTCCCTGATCCAACAACTTCTGATACGATGAATTATTCTTGACGAAAATATCCGGTTCGAACACACCAACAAAACACGTTTTGATTCCTTTGGTTTGCAAAATTCTATCAACACAAGGCAAGTTCCCACTCAATCTCAATGAACATGGTTCCATGGTGGTAAATATCTCAGTACCTTCAGGGACTTCTCTGATACCATCATGTTGAGCAAAGTATTTTTCTAATGCACATTGTTCAGCATGGGTATTTCCAGGCAATTCACGCGAATGGCCAGTTGATATGACCTCTCCTTTATTCACCAATACACAACCAACATTAAACTGGGTTTGAGTTTCGCCACATTTCTCCGCTTGTTGAATCGCCAACTCCATAAACTTTCTACTTGGTTCTAGAGCCCATTCAGGATACTGGGTTTTATAACTCCAAGACCCATCATCAGCTTCGTATTTGTAGGCATGCAACCATAAATCCAAATCATTGCTTCCTGGATCAGAATACAACGGCAACCCCGTGAGTGGACAGATTTCCTCTAATAGTATTTCACCATCTCCTTCAGGATGAATCCAAGATGTGGCAGGCATTGATTTCCCAATCAAATCTAAGTTCTTTTGCACTTGATCAAGATCAGCTTCTCCATTTGCTCCCAAATTTTTTCCCCAAATAAACTCACTGGAATAGATCGGGTCGTTGGCAATTGGATGTCCTATGTATTGCAAGTGGACTCTGATTTGATGTGTTCTGCCTGTTAATGGGTGACATTTGACAACTGATGTATTGGTGATGGGATCATAGGAAATTCTTTGGAATTCAGTTTTTGCTTCTTTCCCATTTTGTTCATCAACAACATTCAACGTTACCTTAGGAGCAATAGTAGACAATGGTTTTTCAATTATGATTCTTTCAATAGGGAATTCGCCTTTAACTCTCGCAATATATTCCTTGCTGACATTTCTGTCTCTGATCTGTGACATCATGTCATTTGCTCCTTTAGACAGTTTACCCAAAAACATTAAACCAGAAGTCAATCTATCCAATCGGTTACACGGATGAACAGTTTTCCCCAATTCGTGTTGCAAAACTTTGGTCACTGTATTGTATCTGTATCTACCAGTTGGATGCACCGGTATCCCACTTGGTTTGTCGATAACTAATATGTCATCGTTTTCATACACGATTCTAATATCTCTCGAACTCACAGGTGGTTCTCGTCTGTAGCTTCGATGGGAAATCAAATCACCGTTTTTCAACACCGTTTCCAAATTGGCAGCCTTGGAGTTAACCTTAACTAACCCTGAGCCAACAGCCTCTCTATACGCTTCAGCAGATCGGTCTCTGAATTCATCAATGAACACGTCAATCAATTTCCTGTCTATCCAACGCATTTTACAATATGTCAAATAGGTGTAGTAATATGGTGTTACACGACGTAATCTGTCTTCAATAACATACTTGGCACCTTCTGCTTCCTCTTCATGGATGGTCTTGGTGTTGTTCCCACTTTCATCTGAAGTCATTTTATGTTTATCTACATCTTGCTGACGTATTCTGAATCCTTGTGAGTCGACTAATTTTGAACGGGAAGTATCCTGTGCTGGAGATGCTGCTCGCTTCATTCCCTTTGAAGATTCCGTGGACATGGTTCTAAAATTTCTTAATAATGAAAACGTATAGTTTTTAAATGATAACATTCAAGAACTACAAAAAAAAAATAAAAAGAAGAGAAAATACTCTTTCTTTTACTCACGACGGTGATGTTTGAGTTGTGCAGATCTGAGAATGTACGTATTTGGTGATTGGTGATCTTGCAAAATTCCAGTATATATATATTTTTTTCTAGCTCTTTATTTTTCAGTCTACGACTTTACGACTTTTTGTTTCTCCACTTAGATAATGCCGACATTTGTATTCCTAATTGACTTAAGGAGTGCCATTTAGTAGTACAATGCCGATTACAATACAACCTACTTGTTGTCCCTATCTGTGGTTTTTTCTTGTTAATGTTGTTACATGTATTTTAACGTATATATAATAATAATATTTACGAATGTCTCTGTTTCTCTCTCTCTCTTTTTTGTTTTTGTTTATCTTTTTTGTTGTTTATCATAATCTATTTTGTAGTAATACAGTAGGGACACTTATTTAATCCCAGTATTTTTCAAGATCTGATAAAGATGTCAATTCAGGTTTTGGTAACTCCGTCAATTCAAACCATTTCTTCTTCTTACCTGAACCTCCAGCACTTAACGCTCTAAAAGCAGCCAATCCTAAATCATCTGCTTGGCTATTCAGTTGAGAAAATGAAAATGGGGAAGGAGTCCAAGTCAATCTTCTCTTTTTAATCTTGATTGTACTCTCAAAGAATTGGTGTTGGTCAATGTCCATTACATCTTCAAGAACGGCGGCGGCTGCTGCTGCTTCACCTTCGCCTTCATCCATGTCGTCATCGTCATCGTCATTGTCGTTCTGAGTATTGTGACGAGAACCGGTTCTTTCATTGTCATCGTGGAACACATTTAGCGAGGCAACAACAGGTGCTGTATCGTAAGGAACACAAAACTCATCCAATGTTGGTCTACCCATATCAAACATAGTTGCTCTTCTCTTTCCAACGTTGTTGGTTGTAGTAGGGAGAATAGGAGCAGCATATGTAGCAGTACCAGTACTAGAAGGTGGAGATTCAACAGGAGTTGGAGTTTGTTTCACATGAACCGTTTCTGTCTTAATTGACACTGTAGAGTGTTTCCTGGTTGTTTGCGGAGACACCTCTGAGGATTCATCATCGGCACTGGCGCCATCGGAGGACTGATCGGCCATCTCTTGATCCTCGTTTTCTCTCTGTTGTTTTTCTAATTTCTGTTTAGCTTCTTCGATTTTCTTCAACTCGTCTAAGACTTTTTCCCAACCTGGGGCTAAAAGTCCCCTGTATTTATAGACCATTCTCTTTGGCGATGCATCTGCCCATTCTCTTGAGATGGCATATTGTAAAGTCAAATCGGCTTTTTCCAACTTTTTAATATACGCATTCAACTTGGCAGATACCAAGTTTGATGTCTTGGAAGACATGTTGACCAACTCAGGGTGTAAACTTTCTAACATTTCACACAATTGTTTGACGGTCATACCTTCTTCGGCACTGTCTTTTTCATACAAGATCAAGAATATCTTATACAAGACATTATCCTCCAACGATGCGTCACCTTCTTGGATAGGTCTAGGTTTCTCCCCAGTCACTGGAATGTTGGTGGAAATCCCAGTTGCAATCGGAGCCCTTGATAATGGTTTGTTTTTCTTAGTTTTCTTGGGGTTGGCTGGTGGTGGGGCTATGGTGCTAATTTCTGTGTCGGGCGGGGTAGGCGGGGTGCCCTCTTTGGAAGTTCCCCTGGAGGAGATGGAGGACGAGTAGGTTGTGGTAGTAGTGTAAGGACTATCGCCTTCTAGTTCATTTGAAATCATAATTCAGTTAAAAATCAAATAAGGAATAAAAAAAAAAAGTAATCAAAGTAATAAGTATATCGTAGTTGTGTATATGTAATAAAAAAAAAAATTGTGAGTCGTGAAATTCGTGTATGGTTTCTTTTTTTTCTTTTATCGTCTTGTCTAAAGGATAAATGTGATATAATACATATATGAAGAATGGAAAGGCTGTATTTCTCACTAATAATAGTCAAATGATAATTAAATATTTAACTATGAGGAGTGTGTTACTAAAGTAGTAATAATAATAGATATATAAAAATCAATGGAATAGTCGGGCGAATGTGGTGTGTGTTTGTGGGGCGGCTGTCCAAATGATGTACAAAAAAAAAATAACAAATACGTATAAAAAAAACAAAAAAAATGTATAAAAAAAAAGGTAAAGTAAGGAAGTATTAGTTAATGATTGTGAAAACTAACTTGATCTGTGGATACTGTACTGGTTTGTTAATGTAGGAATTAAAGAAAGAAAGAAAAAAAAAGTGGAATGAAAAAAAGTTGATGATTTTAAATTGCCTTTCGTTTTTTTTTTTTGTACTTGTTTTTTTCTTTTATCTCCTGCTACATTGCTTTTTGTAATTTCAATACAACAGAAATCAATCTTGGTATTTAGTGGCAGATTGGTGCACGACCGATCTTTCTCATATTATTTTTTATTTCTTTTTTGTTACCCACCCCCGCCCCTCTCTTCTTCTTTCACTCTCACTCTCATTTCCTCTCTCACTTTCTTTCTCTCTCTCTCTCTTTCACCCCCGAATTCTAAAATTAAAGTGAAATTAGAAATTCATTAATAAGGAGATATACATGTCGTGTATTTCAGTCTAAATATCAAATATTAAACACTTTTGTCTTTTTGTCCTTTTTTTTGTGCCCACACGCCTCAATGAGAACATCTAATAATGCTAATAACAATGCCAATCTACCTAACCACCCCCCTCTACAAGTCACCTGATTTCATTTAATATTATTGTCAAAACTAAGGAGTGCAACTTGCGTTTTAATCTTTTATTTTATTGTTGTTTATTTCATCTTGTAGACTCTGCTTCCTTTGTTAGCTCTCTAAGTTACGTAATTGTTTTCCCTTCTTTCTATCACCGTCAAAAAAAGCAAGTGTGGCAGGTGTAAAAATAGAACAAAAAAAAAAAAAAAAAAGGAAGAAACCGAGAAGTATTTTTCGGGGCACATTCGACCTACGTGTTCATACATTTCCTCCGCTCTGTTACAAAAAAAAATAAAAAATAGGCTGCAAATCATAGGCACTAATGATGTATACACTTCAGGTGAAGCTCCATCCACAAGTGGGTATATATGAATACAATAAAAATACGGGAGTTTTTTTTTTAATGTTTTACTAATACAAAGAACTATAAAATTTAGTTTGGGGTTTTTTTATGTTAATTTGGTTTCATTTTACTTATTTGTTTTCTCTTTTTTTTATTTAATTCAATTTAGTTTTGGTTTTTAGTGATTTTTTTTTTCTTTTCTTATTTAAAATTCATCTCTTTTTTATACTCTTCAAGACTAATAATTGGCTCTTATTTGGAAAACATCTTCTCTAAATCCTGAAGACTGGTGTCCAGAGGTGAAGGAAAACAAACACCAACTTCAAACATTGAAACCGATTCTCTTCTCATTGCTGTTATAGCAGCAGTGTCTAATTCAGTAGCACCAAGGTTTCCCCAATTGAACTTACTAATTGAAGAAATTGTCCTTCTTTTCTTGACAACTACATGATGATCCTCTTCCATTTCCTCGTCATCTTCCTCAATGTCAATGAAAACTTCATCGTCATCAATAGCTGATGTTATTTTGGTCTTGTTGACCAAATAAGGTGGTGGTGGCTCTGGGAATTCATCTAGGTTTAAAAAGCTTGGACGTCTACCAAAATCAAACATTGTTGCTCTTCTTTTAGTAGGACCCAGTGCGGATGAACTTTGTGGTGGTTGTTGTTGTTGTTGTGCGTTTGGTGCATTTGGTGCATTTGGTGCACCTGGTGATTGTGGTGGTTGTAGTTGTAGTTTGTGTTCTGATTGACGTCTCAGTTTTTGTTTTGGTGAGACCGAAGTGGATTTCGTCTCTTGTTGTTGGTGGTGTTGGTGGTGTGGTTGTGGTTGTTGTTGCTGTTTGGCCCCTGTTCTATTTGTAGGTGCGCCATCTTCATTATCGTTATCGGAAAGATCCAAATTCTTGACGGAACTTTCCATTTTTTTCATTGAATCATGATTAGCATGAATCAGTTCATATTGTTCACTCTTCTTCAATTCATCCAATACTTTTTCCCAATCTGGTGCTAAAAGTCCTCTATACTTATAGACCATTCTCTTAGGTGAAGCATCGGCCCATTCTCTAGAAATAGCATACTTAAGTGAAGTGTCCGCCTTTTCCAACTTCTTGATGTAAGCATTCAACTTGGCACTGACCAAGTTGGAAGTTTTGGAAGACGCATTAACCAACTCGGGATGTAAAGTCTCTAACATCTCACACAACTGCTTGACAGTCATTCCTTCTTCTGGTGCATCTTTTTCATACAAAATCACAAAAATGCTGAACAATACATTGTCTTCCAACGATGCATCTCCTTCTTGAATAGGTCTTGGTTTCTCTCCTGTAACAGGAATATTTGTCGATATACCTGTGGCAATAGGAGCTCTTGATATTGGTTTGTTCTTTTTGACCTTTTTAGTTCCAGTGGTAGCATTGCTGCTAGTAGCAGTGGTAGTAGCTGTTGTAGTAGTATTGGTAGTGATAGCAGTACTGTCAGCTGCAGATGCAGATGCAGTTGAGCTGTCGATCTTGCTATCGTTGTTGTTGTTGCTACTGTTCTTACTGTTACTTTCATTGTCAGGTGGAGTAGGAGGAGTGCTTTCTTTCGAAGCAACTGGGGAAGCTAATGGGGAAGGGGAAGTGCTTTCATCCATATTGGGTTGGTTTTCTCTCTTTTTTTTCACTCTATGCTTGTTTTAAGATCTCTTTTCTCTTTTCAATTCTTTTTAAAAATAAAAAGCTGTTGATATGTTAAGTTAATAAATACCAACAGACTTTTCGTTTATAATTCAGGTGTGAGTTGTTTATGTCACTCGTGAAGATGTGAAAAAAAAAAATACAAAAAAAAAGAAGGTAATATAAACGTGTAGGTTTTTTTTTTTATTGTTTAGTTTGCTTTGATTTTGTTTGAGGTTATTCTTGTTTTTCTATTTCTTTTTAATTAATGAGTTACAAAAACTTTTCTTGTGAATATGGTTAACTACACTTGTAACATACAAGCTGAGATGGGGGTAGTGCAATCTGACTAATAAAAAAAATTCTTTTTCTTGTGGTTCTCGAATAGGGGGAGAAAAAAATATGTAATAATATAAAATAAAAAAACACTATAACTAGAAGACAAAATAAAAAATAAAAAATAAAAAAAAATAATAATAATAAAAATAAAATTTCAAAATCATTGTGCGCCTGCTTTAGATATAAACGTACGCCCATAAGATCTACCAATGTTCCAGATGACATGATTGGTTGAACAGAGAACCAGGACTGTGTATGGCAGAGGCGGTATTTACGTAAGCATTTGGTAATATAAAAGGATCAAACTTAATTGCGTCATGGATGGTTGAAAAAAAAAAACCACAACCTCTCTTCCTGCAGTCCGATATCGCTCACAAGTGTATATATATCTATAAACCCACACACGTTCTTGCCTTTTCTTGTCTTGTCTTATCTTTGACTAAAAAGGGTAAAAAAAAAATATGTGGAACAAAGACACCCTTTGTTCCTTTCTCTACCCGGCATAATAATATATCTTGATTTTTGGCACCAGTACACGACAAAAGGACTATTCCGCTATCTTTTGATTGCTGTAACCGATTAATCCCGTAGAAGTAGATAGGGTTCTTTCCTTTTTTTTTGCAGTTTTAGGAGATTGAAAAAAAAAAGATCAGTATAACCTGAAATTTTGTTTCTTTTTCTTTTTATTGCTATTTTTTTTTTTAATTTAGGGTTTAAGACCTAAGGAGGATTCATTATACATGTAGGATGTATTTAGTATCTTCAATATAGCAGATGAATGGTATGATTCATCGTTTTATTCTCTCTACCACACTATTGTTAGTTGCATTATGTAGTATGACGTGACTCAAAAGTCACTTACTCGCGCACGCCCCCCCCCCTCCCCTCTTTGCCCCATGGACGAGAAAATTTATAATTTCATCCTTGTTGATTTTGTGTCACGCAATTACACGAGAGTTAGGGCTGTAGCCCTAATTTATATACTCACTAGGCAATTTGCAGCCAGTCACGACACTATGTGCTACCAAGTGTTATTAATTGTATTTGGTTTTTACTGATGGTAACTCAATTAAGAGTAGTAGTAGACGCATGGTATGATTCTGAAAGCATGTCTTGGTGTCTGGTTATAGTTAATTAAGTCACTTAAACGTGTTTGAGTAGTTGAGGGATTGAGAACATGGTGGTGGTTTTTTGGTTTTGTTTTTCATCAATTTTTTGCAAAAAAGCAATGACAAAAAAACAGTATTGTAGTAGCAAAACATACATATTTATATATTCTGTTCATTCAATATACAACGAGCTTATTTATTTATTTACTTATTTATTTATTTTGAATTAACTGTATGGCTTCCTCGGTTTTCTTCCAGTCCTCTGTCCAGTAATCATCTTGATAACAATCGTCAACCTGATCTTTGTTGGGTGGGATAAACCAATAGTTAATAGCAATATGCACTCCTTGGTCGTCTACGGCGTCATTACCAAAACTTGAAACTTCATGGAACCAACCAGCAGGAAGATACAACATTTGTCCTGGCTTATCCAACCAAACTTCCATTTTATTCAACTCTAAGAATCCAGGGAACTTTTCATCGGCAAATTTTTTCAATTTTTCCAATTGTTGTACATCGGATATTTCATCCAAGTGGAGCAATGCGGGAGGGATCTTGGAAAAACTTGGAGGATCCAAAGACTTATCCTTCTTGGCTAATTTTCTTTGCTTCACATAGGATTGTAGCTCTTCAAGAAGTTTGGTCTTTGCACCATCATCATCATCTCGACACGTCTCTAATTTCCAATGTATGATTTCTTCAATTATAGCACCATCATCTCGGACATGTTTCCACAGTGGAGCGTTTTCATCAACTTCGTAATCTATTATACCACTATTATAAATCTGGTAAATGTTCCCAATGGTGTATAATTTACGGGCATCTTTAGGACAATAGATGGTGAACCGTTTCTTCCCCTGAATGAGCACATATAAATTATCCGCATGATCATGATGTAAACCTGACGACGTGCCATGAACATTGCCTGGTAATTGTTTGCCTAACCCCAAATCAGGTTTCGAGGTATCAATGGTAAACTTGTTTGTTGTGGAATCCTTGGCAGGCCCACTTGATCCTAACCACATGTTGATTTGTTGGGGTATAAGGTTAAAAAATGACGGTTTAATGGGGAGGATTTCTGGATGAGATACGAGATTGGTTAATGGAGGCTGATAAAGTTCTTTGATTCTATAATCAGCTTCTTCGAGTTCGAGCTGTTTTTTAAATTCTTCCTCATCATCGCCATCCTCTTCTTGTTCATCATCATCTTCCAAGTCTTCAAAATCGTCATGCAAGTTGTTCATGTCAATTGAAGAAGTATCAGAAAATTTGTCGAATTGGACACCGGATTCTTCTCCTTCTTCCTCTTCTTCATCTTCCTCCTCCTCATCCTCTTCATCATCATCTTGATCAGGATCATCAAAGTCATATTGGGTAGTTTTGTAATAATTATCACTCCCACTTTTTATTTCTTCAATCAATTCCTTCAACCCCATCTTAATTCTCTTTTGCCCCGACCCAAACCCAGCATTATGTTTCTTCTCAACTTGCACCTCTTCATCAAATGCTAAAGTTTCTTCCAAATTGTCGATTTTAAACTTCTCAATTGCTACAACTTGTTGGTTGGGAGGAATATCAAACTTGACTGGTTTTCTAACCAGAATGTAGTTTTCAAAGAAGGATTCAGGGGTGATGACTGATATATCTCTAATTACATCTAATTCTTCATCTTGACTAGCGATTGTATAATTGGAATACAAATTGCCTGTTTTTTGTCGTTTCACTGGGGAACTCATCGTATATCGAGTTTTTTTTTTAGTTATTAGTTTTCCTTTCAAAAAGAACAAAAATCACACTCGCACAAGGGGGATGGGAGAAGACGACGGCGTGGGGATTTATCGGAAACAGCTCTTCCTATTCCAGGTAGATTAGTATGAGCTTTTTATTTTTATGGTTAGGCAATGCTAGCTTTTGTGGATAGCAAGCTAGACTATGGTTAAACTCTTCTCCGAAATTAAATAGCCTGTGGTTGTGGATTGCACCACAACTGTAGTTCTTTGTTTTTGCGTGAACTTTTTTTTTTCTTTCTGGTTCTCTTCTCATTGGAGGTGCATTGTTAAAAAAAAAATTTCCTAACCCACACAATTATGTATGTGTGGGATGTTGCTCAAAAACACTTATCTTTGGATAATTATTCTGCCTGTATTCTATGCTGAAATTTCCAAAATTAGACTATAGCACAAAGTAGAAGAAAGGAGGCTCAACTCACACCATTTTTTTTTTACGATAAAGCGGTGTTAGCTAGGAAGTTGGATATTCACTTGTTCCGCAGCTTGGTAACTTCAATAGATTCAACTGCGGTCATATCACAGATACGACAATGTCGTGAAGTTTTCGCGTTGAAATATTTTTTTTATTTTTCTGTCTTGCCATAATACAATCCAGAAATGAGAGGTTTTTTTTGTTTCGTTTTGTTTTTCTTGTCAGTGATTGTTCTCACCAAAGTTTCATGTCCTTTTTTTTTCTGCTTACTTTTTGAGTTTGAACTGGCTGACCGACTACACTCTACGTAACCAGGTGGTAATGACAATGATGTTGAGCACTTTCGATCGAGTTTCTTTACTCTTGTTACATTTATATGTCCGAACTGCTTTTTTTTTGTCTTTTTCTTTCTCGTAAGAATTTCGTCGGCTTTATGTCGGATTTCCTTTTCTTAAATGAACGGCTCCTATTTTTTTTTTTTCCACAATTAACTAATAAGAATAAAAAAAGAGACGACAAGAAAATTTTTTTTTGAGCCACGTCTTATCTGGGAAAGTAATTTTGGTTTCGAAGATAGCTAGATGTGGATTGCCCTAATGTTAGTTATGTGGTTTCTACATCACTATCCTTCAAAGAATATAACTAATTTGATGGTGGAAGTGGTGGGGGCTACAATTTATTCCTCGATATGTAGATCCCAGTCAAATTCAACGATCATGTATGTAGGTTCCTTGGTAACTTGGCAATACGCAATTTCATGTTCTCTCCCCTCTCACTCTGAAAACAATTACATATAGGTTGTCTGGTGGAGTCATACACATCAATTGATGACGATGGGGAGAGGAGAAGGAGGAGAGAAAGACTCCCACAGAGAGAGTGTGTGTGAGAGGGCGGGAATTGAAAGATATTGTAGAGGTGACAACTAGGTGACTAAAATGATTTAACTCGCCTCATTTCATATTTATTTTTAAATAATTTCATTATTTCCACTACAGTGCTCTCAATTATTTTTTTTTCTTTACTTTTATTTTTTTTTCGGTTTGTTTGTTTGTAGTATTGTGGTATTTTTTGGTCGCCCTGTCTACGTCACACCCCGCCTTACATTTATAACTTTTTAAGGTGTCTAAAACTTGGCCAATGCAATCTATGTTGGCGTTACAATACAGCAAGCAAGAGAAGTAAAAGTAAATCAGTACGCTTCTTTGTTGTCCAATGTTCTTATTAATTCTAGATTCAGAGATCTTATATTGACAACGCAACCAACAACACCACTATGGAAATAGATATGCAGCATGGTTCTTCCATACAGCTCGAATTGCGCACACCTATAACCATGCCCATATCCATACACATAACTGGAGATACAGTCCAACTTTAATTGTGACATTACCACTCTTTTCCGAATGTCAGATGCTTTTTTTTTATCAAGTGAAAAAAAAAATGCTTGTAGTTGTAGCCCTGTGGACATATCGAAGAGAAACCCAAGGATCACTCCTTAGTATCAAGTATATGACACACTCGTTGATCGAACTTCAAATTTTAGTTCCTACATCATTTTGATCACCTGTCATAGGAAATTGACTGAACATCATTGGATGACACACGCACACTCTAGAGAGTATATGTGCTGAAGAGACGTGTTTGTACTCGGACTGGATGTTTTATTGAACAATTCCACACAAAGTAGACACTGAGAAGAGCAGTATATAAATTTTACTTTTTTTTTTCAACCGTAGTTGTTACCCCACTCTCCAAGCCGGAAAAGGCAGCAAGAACACCATTTCTTATTTCCCGTTTTCAATTTTCAATTTTCAATTTCCAATTTCCAATTTCCAAGTATCGCAAAACAGTACACAATCTAGAGTTAGGAACCCATTTCAGGAAGAAATAGTTACTATAGTTACTGTAGTATTATATATATATTTTTTTTAGACTTATTTTTCTTTTACCCTTGTTCTTCAACAATAACGATCCCCCAGCACTATTGTCTTTACTTTAGAATATATATTAACTCCAGTATTGTGTCTTGTTCAGGAGGAGACTTTCTATTGTCTTTTTTTTCCGAGCCTTATATATATATAAGGAATTTCATATGTCGAATGGGTTAACTTTTGCGTCATCTTGTAAGAGAAAAAAATATATGGAGTGTATTGTTTCTTGCTTTTCAGTAGTACATTGTTACGCGGGTGAATAAGGATGAAAAAATTGAAAAATCAGTGAGAAGTAAAAAAAAAAAAAAATGTCTTTTTTTCCCACTTTAAATGCACTTAGCGAATTTTGCATCCATTGTTGATATACGCACGACTAATTTCCAATTGGGTGAAAGAAAGAAAGAGAGAGAAAAAAAGAGGACAAAAAGAGAGGGAGAGAGGGAGAAAAAGAAAAAAAGGGGCACCACATGTTATCACCATTTTTGGACCCCACACACGACATGCGTGGACCTGATATATTTTTGGAACGGGCGTCTCCCCAACGGATAACGCATATTCAGGATTTATTTGTTTTTCCAATACGTCGTGTGGTTTGAACCGAAAAATTGGAAACAATCAAACAAACAGGCAAAAAAAAAATTGGAAACAAAAAAAATTTAGAAGATTAGCGAATTGAACTTTGGGACTTGCTTTGGTGTTAGAACTGGTCGCTGTTGAAGTCTAGAACCTTTGAGGTGTAATTTATTGTTCTTGTTGTATTATTTTTTTTTTTCAGGTGAGTATGTAATTAGTCACTATGTCGCTCTAATGATAATCCCCTACTCCAGAGAGACAATAAAGACAAAGACGACAAAGGCTGGGTGGAATAATAAGAGGAGTGGGGCTAGTTAATAGTTTCTTTTTATAATTTTTTGTTTTCTGTTTGTACAGCTTTTTTTGTTTGTTTGTTTGTTAGTTTTATTGTTAACATTATATGCAATGATAGGGTGATTGTTTTCCTACACTCACTATTACCGTCTATTCTTAGAGATTTTCCGTATGAGGTATAAATCAGCACGCACACTCCAAGACAATTTTATCTCGGAAAGACAAATCACATATACGCCGAGGATGCCAACAAAACTCCCCCTTGTTGAGCAATTTCTACTAACGGTTAATGGAGAAAATCGTATACAACATTTGACGGTACTAAACTATTCGAAAAGGAAAGAAGGAAAAAAAAAATTGTCACAGTCTATGACAGTCTCTTTTTTTTTGGGTTTTTGGTTTTTTGGTTTTTAGTCCATACTCTAAAAAAGATAGGCTATATCCGGACTAGGGAATCTTATTTAGTTTTGTATTTTCAATACTTTATTTCTCTCCTCAAAACTCTACACATCCCTTGTTTTGAGATAAACGTTTCAGAGAAACAAGGAGAACTCCAAATATTGCCGTCCATTGAATGAATTTTGTTCGTAGTTGAACTCCTGGGTCAATTGGTATATACAGATGTTTATCTAGAATTGTAATAACTGGAGAGGTAAAAAAAAAAGAATCAAAAATCAAAAATCCCCCTTTCCTGAAAGTGATCGTCACATTGTTTTAAATTACGTACATACAGAAAGTGGATGCTTGCTTTTTGTTTTCCTTCTTTTTTCATTCTTATTAAGCCATTAATTAGCCGATCATCACTTACACATCATCATACATCCAGCCTCAAAAACAATTAGCACCCTTCTAATAAGTACCACAGTTGGTTTGTGTCCGTACATAGTGTTTTTTTGTCCATGTCCGTAGCATTAAATATTGCATTTCATTCTGACATGTAACAACTCGAGCTGAAAATTCTTCTCGCTCGCTCGCTTTCGGTTAATTTCTAGGTCGCTATTTTTGCAACTCAATTTTTTTATTTCTCTCTACAATGCAATGTGTAAGTGTGTAAGTTTCAAAAGTGGCAAAGAATATAACCATAAGAAGAGATGATATTATTATATTCCATGTTTCAGAATCATAACGCTTTGTTCACATCGGAATCGTTGTTTGAGCATTTTGCTTCCCGCGGGTCACTACTCTTTTCGTTATCCCAAGAAAAAGGTGTGGGTGAAACTTATATGCAATGCCTCCACTAATGGGGATTTCTCCTCATGGGATAATTAGTTCATACGTCCGTCATACATAGCGGGGATATCACAAGAGTATATTTCACTACTCTAGTCATTTTGGTTGTACTTTGTTACTGAATTATTCCCAAAAAAAAAAAAATCCAAAAAAAAGAACGAAGTTTATCCACTTTCTCTCTCGAGTAAAAATAAAACTAAGGAGTTTAACAAATGAACAAACTAAAAAGTGTTGTAATATCTCGTTAATGAAAGGTCCATTAGCATGTTTCGCTTATTCGTGAAAGACCTGGGCCGTTGTCGTTGCGACAACACCGTACGCTTATTTTTTTGACCTGGTTACTAGTTGTTAGTAGGAATTATTTTAAACCAAACAGGAAAGGAAATGGAGAATTCAGACAATTAGGTTATGTTCGTGTAATGCGTTTGTGTGAAATGTGTATGTGTTAATAAGTATAAACGAAACAACAAAAAAAAAACCCACAACCACACACACGTATTTGTTCTGTGTGTTGTTTCGTTTTGTTTTGTTGCTGTAGTTATTGGTATGTAACATGATAGTATCTTTGGCCATTTGTCATTGCAACAAGTAACAACGATAATTATGAGCATTAATCGCCTTTTTATATGTTGCTCAGTGCATTGGTTGTTACCAGTTGAATGTGCTTCAAACTCAACATTATCTTGCACACATTTCAGACATTGATTTATCTCCTACAGGGAATGATGACGGAATGAACAAGGAGGTGGTAAAATTCCTTATGTGGGTTATTGGACTAAAATGAAAATTCTGGAAAAAAAAAATAATATTAAAGTGGAGTGTGAAATTTCAGGGTTCACCCTTATTTTACGCAGTGCTTGCAAAGTTGAAAATAAATCAAAAAAAAAAAAAAAATTAAACAAGTTGAGAATTTTTAAACCAAGTTAATTGAGATAATTAAATTAACCAGATTAAATTCTACAAGTTTGATTTCAGTCTAGTAGTTTGTATATTTAAAAATAAAAAAAACGTAATGCAAGCAAGGGTGTCTAGTGCGTATGTGTATATGTGTGTATGTATATGCGTACAATGTGTATGTTTGTTTGTTTTCGGTATAGTGTAAAACAAACCTTTTTTTTTAATTTTATGAAATAATAAGTTAAATTGTAAAAAGATAGTAAAGGTGAATAAATTATAAAGAGAACTATCCAATTCAATCAAATGAAAGGACTCTGTCTCCTTGTAATATTATCCACCCCATTTATCCTTTGTTGAAAAGAACTGAAGCAACAAAAAAAACACCATTAGTTTTCTCTAGTGAACTCTATTATAATGTGGAAAAAAATGATAATAATAATGATAATAATAATAATAATAAAATAAGGACCTCCTTGTGTGAACAAGAATAAGCACTGTCCTTTAAAAAACACGCAAAAAATGGGAAAACAAACATCAACGACATAACAATGAAAACAATAACAACGACAACGACAACGACAGCAACATCACCATCACCACTTCGGTAAACGGCGTAGTAGGTAAGGAGGGAGGTGGGAGGAATGATTGAAACAGTGACCACCACTGGGAAATAATCCTTCTAGTATTGTAATTAACCAGTTAACTCATAACGTGAAGGAATATCTCCATAGTGTAGTATAATCAACTAGTTTCTTTCCCCCACGATGCAAAAAAATAATTATAGTAATAATAATAATAGTGATAATAATAGTGGTAGCAAAGGGAAAGCTAAAATTCTTTGATATCCAGGTTAATGAGGAAGATAGAACGTTGTTGAGCGATTAATACTCTTCGATCTCTTCAAGGTATCATGTATTTCAACGGCATAATTAGCAATTGAGTTGGTACCAATTTCCAACTCATCAATACAATCATAACTCCTCTTTTCACCAGGAGACGTCGATTGCGAATCAGGAGTCATTGTGCCAAAACTGTTCTTTGCTGAATCAAAAATTTGATCAGGTGGACTGAACCTATTTGGACTTGTGCTATTGGAGACCGGTGTCAATGGTATCGACATTATGTTCTCAGTAACAATACTACCTGGATGCAGTTTTATGGAAATCTTTGGAGTCGAAGGAGTAGGTTCAACCATGGAAAACAAAGTGGTAGTGGCTTCACTGACCAACTGCTTCATCAAAACAGAATACTTACCATTTTCAGCAAAGTATTTGATCTTAAGACTGCTTGGTGGGTTGTCAATGATCTTGATCATATTCTTGAAGAAGCTTTTGCTGAACAAGGAATGGAAGGAATCAATGGAAAGAATTTCTTCAAACTCTTCACCGTCATCAACATTCGATTGGAAAATATCTGTCTTGACCAACCCATTGTAAAACTTCAACAAGCTGATTAAGTCAACAGGGATCTTCAACGTCAAGACGGAAATCAAAATAGCAATCAAAGCAATCTGTGAAGATGTGTAGTCGTAGTAAATGTTTGGATAGAATTGGAATAATTCCCCAACATAATTGGAGAACAACTTCAACTTATGGGAACTCTTTTTAATGGAATTGGAGACATCCAAATTACTACTGTTTGAGATCAACAAGTTTATGTACAAGTCAACAAAGGAATCAAAGGTAGGAGTGTTGACCACCCATTCTAAACTTTTCAATATGTGTTTTTCCATCTCAACAAAGAGTTCCTTATAATAGCTGTCAACACAAATCTTTCTTAAATCGTTCAATGTTGGAACTTTAAATTTGGAATCCAAGTTCTTACAACTGATCCACAAACTTGTTAATCCTAATAATTGGTAATGTTGTTTCTTGACAATTCTGGTTGAGCAATAACGATCAATCAAGTTGACTGTCAATGGGAAGGTGGATCTGGATAAGTTAAGGATGGTGATGACTTCCATCAAGAAATCCAACAACAACGGTCTCATACCCAATTTAATTTCTGGTTGTTGTTCAATCAACGACAAGTTAGGTAAGGTTTTGGATTCAATGGATAATAGGTGGTGCAACATTTCCAATTGGTATTCACAAACATTATTGGAATGGCACTTGAATTCCATGGATTGCAATTTGAAATTGCTAGCTTTAACCAGTGATTGGAGCATTCTTACTTGATGAAAAGCGTCTGGTGAACCGGGAAACATCTTTATTTATTTCTGATGTGTATGTGGCGTTTAATTTATCTTTGGTTGTAAAATGGTTGTAAAATTATTTTTCTTGTAAAAAAAAATAATTTGATTTTTTTTTTTATTTCTATTGGTGATACGAATATTATCCCGTTGGTTGTAAGAAATAAAATAATATGATTGAAGTTAAAATCCTTTCAACAAATGAGTATCTGTATGCAAATGATGATGAAAAATAGGAAACTGTTTTATGTATATCCTGTTCTATTTCTTTGTTTTTTTGCAACACAATAATAAAAAAGGAGCAATGAGATTCAAAAAAGATTAAACCAGTAACTTTTTAAAATGACAATTTATATGACAAAAGGAATCCCAAACTATGCAATGCGCTATGATTTCCGAAATAAAGCAATGAAAGCTATGAACAAATAAGACGGAAAAGTATGTAAAAACGATGAATGATTGGTGTGCAAAGATAAAAAAACAAATAAGCAAAATGTACAAGGCTGTGCAATTGGTGGGTGGGTAATGTCTTTTGAAAATGAAAGTACTAGTGGAAAATAATAATAATAAAATGTGTCTTTGTGAATAACGAATGTACTTGGTTTTCTCTTGAATGAAAGTAAAGGTTTTAAATCAAATTCAAAAGAGGTCTATATGCAATGGGACGTAGTAGAAAAAGAACGTAGTGGAGTAGGTGTGGTACGGTGAAACGTATTCGTAGGTGACTAAGGTTAAGAGAATGAAAAAGGTAGTAGGTGAATTCTCAAGATGTTCTTTCTTGTGATAGCCTTATGGTGTAAAGAATGAAATAGTGGGTGATGGTTGGATAGGTAAGGTGAAATGGGGGAATGAACTTGTAATGAGTTGCTAGGTAGATGAGTTTCTTAATTCAATGCAGTCTCAAAATTAATTGAAGGATTCAATAACTGGAAAAATGATTGAATATGAATATTCCTGATATATATGTGGAAAAACCCAAAAAAAATTTGAATAAGAAAAAAAAGAAAGAAAGAAAGATAGTGCAAAAAAAAAAATTTACACACAACTAACTGACAAACAAGCAACAACAACAACTATACTATTTCTTTTTCAGGGATGATATGAAGAAAAAGAAAAGAAGAACAGTTAATCAAATTAATAAGAAAAAAAAAAGAAAAGGTTTAACTCAATATAAATATTCAGAGAATATATGAAAAAAAAAATTTATGTGAATTCAAAGAAGTTGGAGATAATTTGAGATCTTTATATAAAAAAAAAAGAATTTCCATGTTGAAGTTGGCTGAGAATTTTCTTTTTTTCAACCAAATTACACAAACG
Source organism: Candida tetrigidarum (assembly GCA_030557055.1). Lineage (NCBI taxonomy): Eukaryota > Fungi > Ascomycota > Pichiomycetes > Serinales > Debaryomycetaceae > Candida > Candida tetrigidarum. The sequence goes on from JAKTVF010000147.1 coordinate 20,123, forward strand.
GATCAAGGTATCACAAAACCACAAAACCAAAAAAAAGACTGAAAAAATTTAAAAATATAAATGGCACACAAAATTAAAAATAAAAGGAGGAGAACAAATAGAGTGCGTGCGAAGAGCTACAAAAAATATCACCAGTCTTTTTTTTTTCACATTATGTCGTTGATTTTTTTTTTTGTTAATTCCCCTTTTTTTTTTCTTTAGCATTTGCATTTACAATCAAAAACTTGTTTTATCAGGATTTTTCCCAAAACAGACCATTAATTACACTACGGCACACGATTTTGTGGAACGGATTATTAATGTATGTTGTCCGTTGGTAACAATCCACACGGGAACACACAATACAATGCAATACAATACAAACCCACACTTGCACATAGCCATATATATTCCTCCCATACGCGACCATACATTAACAAAAAAGCCTATAGGACAAACTAAAACGACTATTTTTTCCTTTTGCCCACTCCATTTGGTGCTCAATTTCATAATTTACGCTCAGTGTCTGCCAATTGGGTTATCAGTTGTCCTGTGAAACTATGAGACGAATCAAAATGGTGTGAACTATAAAACAAAAAAAAATAGAAAAAGAAAAGTGAGAGTGAGAGTGAAAATGCTGTAGCTAGACGAAGAAATATACTACCAGCATATACACATTATACAGCTACATACTTTTTATTGACACTGCACAATTTATGCACGTACGTACAAACGTACCAATTCAAACAAGAAAACCACAGTTAAGAAGTCACGTTATCTGGTTTATGTTTTTAATGCTCACTTTCTTGTTTTTTTTTTTGTTTTTTGGTTTTGTCTAAAGAAAAGAAAAAAAAAATTATATTGTATTTTAGGTATAATTTAACCCGTCGACAGGTAGAAGGCAATGGTGCACACACGATTTATAACTAGCCTTTGTGTCCCATTCTAGAAATTGCTCAAAGGGGTGGGTTTAACTAGAGAGTGGAAAAGAGTGTGCGAGAGCGACGGATTGAATGATTGTGGAGGGACAAAAAGACAGGAGTACTAAAAAAAAAATAAAATGAAATAAAGCAAAATAATAAGCACTATTCCGAAAATTTCATATCTCCTTAAAATTATTAAGTTCCCTTACATATAGTGATTCCACACGTCCTTCCACATAGGTCTAACTATGGAGAAAAGAGACGAGGAGGCTGTTGAGGTGGAAGAAGAGGAGGATGATAAATAGAGCGGGGGATAATAATAACCATCAAGGAGGAACATTGTTAATTAATATTATTAATTAGCTTTGAACGTGGGAAATATTTTATTATTTTTTTTTTTCAAGATCGTCTCTCGGTACTTTATTGGATCTCCCAACAACGAGAAGACCATCCGAAAAAGTTAAGTTTTTTTTTTTTGCACTCTCTTTCTTTGTCTTTTTTGTCTCCTCATCTCTTCTCCAATTCAACTTTGTCCAATGTTTGTCTTTTAGCCCAAGCATGAACATACCAGCAAGAGGTAACCAGAAGGGGAGAAGGGAGAGGATGAGGATGAGGGAGAGGGAGATAAAGATACGGAGGTAACGAAGAAGACATGTAAAATCAAGAGAGCGGATAGTTTGGAGAGAAATGAACAATGATAATGGTTATGTAGTGCAAAAACGCAACCTTACAACAGCTTTAACAATACTAAAAATACATATAATGAAGAAAATAAAAAAGAACCAAACCAACTGAAACGTTCAATTATTAACTTTATGAAATTGACCGGCGATGGGAATTGGAGAACTGTTTGTAACTCTTTGGTGTATTTTGTTGGTTCCTTATGAACGAGTTTCAGAATCAGGTAGACATCAGTAAGCACATGCAAGTTACTGGTGAGTGTGTGTGAGTGTGTGTGTGTGAAGACTATTAACTTAAAATGTGTCGTTTCATGTATGATATTATAATTGAGATTTAACGATTGGAGAACAATAATAGGACAATATTAAGGTCCCACCAACCAAAGAAAAATATTGATCTCTAAGAAATATTAGACAGCGACGAATAATAATCTTTCAAGTATTCTTTTCTTCTATTTCTTCTTTTTCTTGTACCCAGCACTTACTAAGAATAAAACTTTCGGATGGCCATACATACACCTTCAAACCATACCCATTAAGCACACGTTGATAGTAAGAAGGTTTTTTAGTTACAGAACGACAGCAATAAAGTTTTAGCAGATTGAAACAATAGATACCTATAAAAAAACCCACTATAAAAAAACCAAAAAAAAACCACAAGAATAGGTTTATAGAAAACGGTACATTAAAACAAAAAAAAAGAGTATTGTACGACATTATTTCCAAATTTAACCAAAAGCAATTTTAGTGTGCGCGTTAGCTAATTTAGTTGTGGATTAGTGTTCGTAGATGAGATGTAATAATATCCTTCTAACTACCCAAGTAGTTATGATTCGGGGGGTAATAGACACCTACATACATGGAGCATAGGAGGTTGTACTATTACACACTGAAAATAATATACTAATACAATATAATATAGTATAATATAAAATAATAAAAGGAAAATCAGAAAGATGATGAGGTCATTTTCTCATTCTTGCTGTTCATTATTATTTGGAAAATCAAAATTTACGGTAACTACTTAATGCACGAGCTTCACAAAATATTATCAAAGCAAACGTTACCTTTTTCTATTTCTTTTTTTTTATATGTGATGATCTTTCCGATTTCATTATTTCTTTTTTGGCAATTTCCTTTTTTACACCCAAGTTAGATTGGCCTGATTTTTCTTCCATTAAACAGAGGGAGATCTTAGCTAGACCAAGGGACATCAAGAACTTGTAATTGTAGGGTTACCAAGGAGAACAAGGAGACGAAAACGAAAACGAAAACAAAATAAAAAAAAATAAAGAGAAAGAAAAAAAAAATATTTGGGCAACTTGTTCCTGTGGAGAGTTCTTCCCGAGCCGAGGTACACTCAAAACAAAACATCAAACAAAATGGTTATGTATTTTTATTATATCGAGGCGGTACAGTCAATGGATAACCAGACATAATCACAATTAGACATTGACACTAAGTATTAGTATTTAGACAGTTTTATTTTTCAGTCTTTGAAGTGGAGTTCTTTATTTGATTTTCCGAAAGGCTCACTGTGGTTTCTCCTATTTTTTCCTACCACATAGACTTGTGCTACAAAACTAAACCAAATGAAAAGAAAAAAAAAATCATCCCATGAGGCTCGAAAAATTTAATCAAACGTGGTTAATAGCAGTTATTGTGAAATATTACTACCGATTTTGCTCTATTGGTTTAAAATTAGAAATTTGCGTACGGTAATCCCGATGTGATACAATACTGGATGCTAAAAAAAGAACAGAAGGAAGGAAAGAAGAGAAGGAGAGAAATAGGAGGAACGAAAGGTGAATTGCGGGATAACCCTAATTAATTTTTTTTCATGTAAATGTAGAGCTTGGACTCGAGAACTTTGACCAAGACAAATCTCCTTTCGGATTTTAAGTCAAGGATAAAAATACCACTGTTCATCCATTTAAGCATCGGACGACAGATTTTTTGAACTATTTTATAGATCGACGCTAAGAATTCTGGTAGAACCATACATTCTCGATGAAATGGCAAACCTAACCAATTAAATTCAATTGACAAGTACATACAATTTCAAAAAAAAAAATTTCTTCATCCAGTAAAGCAATCCATTATTATATTGTGACTTCCATGCATTAATAATAACATGTTGTAACACTGCAATTAGATTGGAACACTAAATTTATTTTGCATTCGATTTTGTGTATAATTAGGCATTTGCTTCTCCTTCCACCCATCCACCCATCCATCCAATTAGACAGCGAAAACTAATTTTATTTTTTCTTGGGAATAATAGGACTGGAGCCCAAATTATTTTTTTTACGTTATCGGCAATAGATACCGTATGTCTAACTTTATTCCATGCGGAATTAGAGAATAGTGTAGAGAAGGTAGTGGTTCAAAACTAAACCTCGACTAGCAGAACAGGAAACGTGGTTTCTTCGTCCACTGACTATTTCATTTCCATGTTGTGTTATCTCTAATTTGAAATTTGCAGAATTCACAAAACAAAAAAAAAAGATAAAGCAACACGTTGATCCGACTAATGCAGAGTCATCTAGAGTGTCAATAATTGGCCAAGAGTGTAAGAAGCATATCCGTGGAATCAACACACGGCAATTTTACTATGGTCCAACCCTGTCTTAACTGTCATTGTGTTGCCGGTTATTCTGTGTACCTAGTATCTAAATGTTTATGCGTGTGTCTGTCCACCTCTTGTCATGTAACGTCGTTCACAAGTTGGTGCTTTGTGGATTGTTGGCAACTCTGTCTGCGTGTGATTGAGTGTGTGTGTGTATTTAAATGTGTGTCTAAATATGTGTGATTAAGTGTGTGAATGTGTGTTGTGTGTGTGTTGTGTGTGTATCGGAATTATATCAGTTATGTGTGTCGTTGACCACCAAGCAACAAAAGAAAGAGAAGAAAAATTTTTTTTGTACTATTGAGTTTCTAGTCTCATCAAACAAACAAAACTAACTAAAAAAAAATTATTTCCATTCAACCCTAATTTCACAAGCATAAGCACAAGAAGATATCCAAGGATAAAGAAACAAGGATACACATAGACAATTCACACTACTCATCTCATCTCATCTCAACCCAACAAGAACACCAACAACAACAAAAAAAATTCTCATTACACTACACATCATTCACAAAGTTACAAACAATTGACAATGTCAGAGGAACAGGAAACAGCCACAATTCAGGAAACAAGAGATGAGTTGCTCCAGCGTCATAAAAAGGAACAAAAGGATTTAATAGCTACTATAACTGGAATGAAAAAACAAGCCAGCAAAAAAACTAGAAAGAGTGTGCTTCTGAAATGCCAGGAGATGGAAGATGCATTAAAGAGGAAACAGCAAGAAGAGTTGGCTGCATTTGATGGAGATGCTGTTGAAGAGGACGAGGAAGAGATCACTCCTGAAAAGCTCCTTGAACAATTGTCCTTGAACAACAAGCAAGAACAACATGCACTGGAGGAACAATCCACGCCAACGGCAACGACGTCTAATAATAACAACGAACCCAAAAAGAAGAGGAATAGACAGAAGGAGAGATTAGAAAGACGGAAACAAGAAGTTGAAAAAATCAAGCTTGAAGCAGCAAAAGAAGCTGAAAACACCACCGATTATAGAAAACTTGAACAAGAATCCATGTCAAAAATCCTTGCCATCAATGAACTTGAGCTTTATGAAATTAGACCAGATGGCCATTGTCTATTTGCCTCCATCCAAGACCAATTGACTACCCGTCATGGCAAAGAAACCAACATTCAAGAATTGAGAGACCTAGCGGGGGATTATATGCTCGAAAACAAAGACGACTTTATCCCATTCTTGTTTGATGAAGCCACTTGCGAATTGAGAGATATCAACGACTATGTGAATGAATTGAAGTCCACTGCCATGTGGGGGTCAGATATGGAAATCCTTGCGCTTGCCAAAACATTCAATTGTCCTATATTAGTGTATATGGCTGGGTCATCGGAATTAAAGATTAACCCAGAAGGTGAAGAACGTGAATTGAAATTGGGTTATTTCAAACATTCGTATGGTTTGGGTGAACACTACAATTCATTAAGGGATGTACATACAAAATAAAACGAACCAACAACAGAGATAGCAATGTCGTGCGCGACATTTGTGCCAAACAATAATTGTAAGAGAAAGAGAGTGTGTGTGTGAGAAAAAAGAATTTCTTTTTTTCTTCCTTTAATAGAAAGTAGCATAACCGTTAGCGCGTTTAGATCTTGCCTCGTAAATAATCTTTTTTCTTTCTTTTTTTTTTTTTTTTTTTTTTTTTTTTTGGACGTGTTTGATTAATCCGGGGTGAGTTATACTTTTTGGTCTTTAATCCGATTAGTTACACAAAACCAAAATGAAAAAAAAGTTAAAGTTTTTTTCTTTAATTATTTTCGGACACTTCTCGATCCGTGATTATGTAATGATATTTAAAGTGTGGTGGAATTACATTTATATATTTTTTTCACTTTTTTTGACAGACGATGATTCGTAATACAAATGATTTGCTTTTATTATTGTTGGGATTTTTTTGTAGGAATTGTAATAGAGTTTGAAGGCAAAAGAGTAAATGGGAAAAAAAAAAAGATACCTAAATAGTGTGAAAGAAAAGAAAAAAAATTTTCTCTCCGAGGCGGCAATGGGAAATGGGAAAAGGGAGAGAAAACAGAAAATGAGAGAAAATGAGAGAAAATGAGAAATAGGGAGAAATAGGGAGAAAGGGAGAGGAAAGATTGGCGAGTTTAATGCAGTCGTGTATATGTTAACTCTCACACTCTTGTACACTACTATTGTCAGTCTAATTTTATTGTCTACACATTTATAATAATTTTCTTAATTCAGTAATAATTAGTTTTACAAATGATTGGCCAACACACAATGCGAGTTTAAAACTTACTGAGAAATAAGCAACCGGCATCAATAGGATATGTGGACACTTGTAACCAAGAATAGTAATAGGAATAGGGAGAGAGGGAGATAGAGAGATAGGGGATGGAGTGCAAGTGACAAATCTTAACTATATTTAACCTTTTTTGAAGCACGCGTTTAGTATGTGCAAAACATCTGGCCGAAGCAAAAAAGAAAAAAATTTAGTCAATTCTTCTATCCAGATCTTCAAGCACTACTTTGAACTCCGAGTTAAGAACCAAGAAAAAAATAACAAAGAACAAGAAAAGAACAGTAAGAAAAATAGAAAAAATGCCACATCATCAGTTGTCATGGTGTGGGGATGGGGAGTGTCATATAGGAGGTTGCGTGGTATCGTTCAAGGGAGACCAAAAGTTAGTCTGATGGTGCTTACTCGTTACCTGGTATCAGATTAACAGCCCCACTATTATTAATGCAAAAAAGAAAAATTCCATAACCTCGATATTATTATTTCTTGTAGAGGAAAATGTGTATCTGATTTTAAACCACACATTTCAGTATTCTCAGATAATAAGGAGGGAGGAGGGATAGCAATTAAAAAGTCCCCACGACAGCAGAAACCATCGAACAATGTACTCTCTGATAGAACTGATACTAGAAAATATATTAGCGCCATTGCCTTCTCTTGCAGAATATAAAACCTAAAACAAGGACTAAAACTAAAATCTCAAGAGATAATTATCTTGATACGTTTGATGAAAAATTTTTCACCTCTCATAAATAAATTTTGGATTTTTTTTTTTTTTTTGTTGTTGTTCTTTTCTGTTCCACTCCTTTCAATCATTGAATAAGCGAACGACCGATAGTCGACAGTGATTTCACATTAGAATTTACAAGTATTTATGGTTTTTTTTTTTGTAATTTATTTTACTCCATTGGAAAAAGAGGCGAAACCAAAGCGATTGCTGTGTTGAATGTAAATGTACGATAATATGTAGTCTAAGGTCGGTTGATCCCCACTTGTGGAGCACTCTCTGCCTCACTATGCGTTTAAAAAAAAATACCTGAAAATCTATCAGCTGAAAATTTTGAAAAAAAAAAAAAAATTCAAGGGATGAAAAAAACTTTAGATTGGAATTGGATTTGGAATTGGACCCAGGGAGAGGGGCGGGACGGGGGCCTAGAATTGTGGATCTCTCTCCTTGTATTGTTCGTATTATTTTTTTTTTCTTTGATTGTGATTTTTTGATTTTCGATTTTCGATTTAGTTTGTGAGTTAAGTAAGAGTTGTCAATTATGGCGGGCTTGAGGATTTGAAGAACAGATTTAAAGTTTTATAAAGACTGTATATTGTTGAACCTTTGTAAGAAAGCTCAATTTGCTTCTGGGTTTGTCTTTTCCTGTTTCCGTTTGTTACGTAATAATCTATTGACAGAAGACAAGTTCTTGCAAATTACATGCAGGAAACGTTTGTTTCCAATTAACAATGCTTGAACTGTGGATGTATTGTTAAAATAAAAATATTTCAACATATACACTGCCGGGAAAGGCGGTATTTGAGACAAACTGATAATGATTTACACTTGGGAATACGTCAGTATACTTCTTGAATTGTTTGTCAATGAACAATTCAAAGCCAAAAAAAAATCCACTTTCCTGCTACATGCTGTGGACATCCAACAACCAACGATGACGAAACACGTTTTACAAGCAAAGCACTTCATAACCATTACGTCATGCTTGTTTCATTTACATATGTATAGATAACATTATCTATCATCTGTTATCTATCTAGTCGTTGGAGTGCACTATCCGGTTATCTAGTAGGAATCGCACTTACCCACAACCACAACCACTACCACAAATAAACATCCATAAATTCCAAAATCTCCTATTTCAGTATCTAATTATTTTTTTATTTAGTATGCATTCTCGTAGTACTGATTAACGGGCGGCTAATTTCTCCTTTCTGCTCCCAACAACTTCACGGAACTTCCGTTTCTCAATACTTTTCCGTTTTGGCAGTGATGCTTTTTGTACCTTATTCATCGCATTTTTTTTTTGCACACTGCACATAGATTGGTAGGTAGGAGCAATTGGTCAATTTCAGTATTAATTTCCGTGGCGTCCAATCAAACTCCGATTAGGTGTGGACGTGTACACATTGAAACTTGATCGTAAGTTTTTTTGAAAGATAGGCATACTCCTTAAATTTTTCCACTCCCTTGATATGTGTCTCTGCGCCTACACTTAGTTCATAGCGTGTAATGTACGATAATACCTTGTCTGTGAATTTCATTTCTTTTTTTTTATGGAATCGTGCTTTTTGCTTAATCCACACCCAAGCATGTCCCACCCAA
>JAKTVF010000148.1:0-28835 GCA_030557055.1 Candida tetrigidarum
TAAAATCAATAATACAAATAGAAATCCTAATAATATACACATTACAAAAAGCCAATACATACACTATAGAAGAACCAACCAACTCCCAGTTACTATAGAACCGGAAACCAAAAACCTTTTCAAAAAAAAAAAAAAAAAAGCGTCAAAAAAATATATATACATCAATCAAAAGATAGTTTCATTAATAACAATAAGCAAACCTATTTACGCCAGTAACCATCATTTTGGCGTTGGTTTCCTTGTTGGTTTCCTTGATGTTGTTGTTGTTGTCTATTACCATACCTTCTATTTTGTTGATTATGATGATTATGATGATGGTGATTATCAGTTCTTCTCTTTTGGAATCTATTTCTGTTTTCCATATTTATCATGCTTTGTTCTTTAGCATACGACATGATATCATCAGGAATACGTAAATATTTAATATGCATTCCTCGGATATACACTTCGGGTATTTTGGTGAATTCATCACCATTGGCATTAGTTTGTATCACATTACGTAATGTTAGATTCATCCATGAATCACAATTGGTTAAATCTCCATTATATGTTTCTCCTGTTTTCAACTCAATCAAAATTGGCTTATTCTTAGCAGCCGTCAATAAGTACAATGGAAGCTGGGATTCTGTTAGTATTTGTAAACCAATTTTAGATTAATTAAGGGGTGCATTACATACCATATTTGTTGGATTATTGTGGCCGTTCGATGTTCAATTGGAAAAGCAATGGAAAAATATTTTTCTTTTTTTCTTCGGTTTCTCTCGTTCTTTGGTGGTGGAAAATAAATGTTGATAGAATTTCAATTAATGGAATATTGGATATTGCACACGACCATATATTTACTTCTTGGAACAATAAATATTCTGTTGCATGTTATCTGTCACACAGTAAATAAACAACTGCCTTGTCATTGATATAGTTTTGCGTTACAATCCTAGTGCAACAACAAAAGTACAGAGATGTGGAACAAAAACATCTACTCCCTGGAACACACAATGTTACGTGTGTGTTTCTAGGAATGGTAAACTATAATGAAGAACTTATATATTACTGATCATTTAGGTTATTACCACCTTATATGAAACTACGTACTTTCGGAATTGATCAACTCTCTACCACGCATGTACCTCTCGCTCACTACTTCTTCCTTAAGCAGCAGTAAGAATTGCTGGAGTTTTTGTGCAGCAAAGTAAATAATGATGAACAGGAATAGTGAGCTCACGATAATAGCAGTTGAACCAATTGTTGGAGCAACATTGACACTAAATGAAACATCCACTTTGGAAAATAATTTCCCAATGAACTGAGCACAGGCATATAGAAGAACAGCAGGAACAAATATGATAAACATAAAGATCAAAACAACAGATAAATATGCTCTTGTCTTGAAATGAGGTGGCACGTAGATCACATCATATTTCTCTTCGTAGTAACCGTCTTCTTCTTCCTCTTCTTCGTATTCTTCTTGTGCTGTTCTGTTGTTGTTGCGCTCGGCACTTGCATTGGTTGGGTTGGTGGAATCGACATTGTTTATGTCTGCTGTGTCTATAATCTTGTCGTCCTTGGTAACTCTGATAAAAAGATTCTTCAAGTATCTCTTAGGAACACTATCACTGGCAGGACATCTAAGGTAGTTACCATCAGGAACAAATACACCTTCCTCAACTGTCAACCCGTGAACTGCTTGGGTTTTACCCATCAATCTGTGATACCACTTGACGAAGTAGCCCCTCTCCATGGCATGGTTCGAATTGACGAGATAGTGTGACAATCTCATTTTATGTGCAACTGTTATAATTACCTTCTTGAGATACTGGACACCTAGTTCTTTAACCTCTTCCCTGTAGGTGGTCACCACCGAAGCAAGCGCTGTCATCACTACTACTGTAGAATATGTTGGAGGCCCGATCAATTTGGCCATAGTCCATGTACAGCTACCAATACCAAACACAATAAACACGGCATACACACGCATCGTCAACCAAATCCTATGTGCCTGAAGTTTCAAAGGAACCATCAAGGAATCATGAATTAATCTGACATTAGGGTCGTCTGGGGTTCTTAAAAAGAACAATACTCCCAGACGAAGTACTGTCTTTCTGGATGAGTCGACCAAAAGTGCTAAAAGCACCATGAATAATGTACCCACAGCCCACCAGGTAAATGCTTTTATATAAGGAGCTTGTAATACTTCGAAATTAGAGGTCGGGAGGATATATTTGGACTCGGGAATGAATGGTGCAGCTATTAAATCCAATAACCAACCACAGAAAATCGGGAATAATACGATTTCGGTCTTTAACACAGCTCCAACTTTTAATGTGCACGCAATTTCAAACAATACCTTGTATACCTTACGAGGTGTTCCAGTTATTGGTTTCCCATCGGTGCCTCTTATTGTTCCCATTATCTTGTATATAATAAACCCAATGATCCCATAGCCAACAGAGAGTAACAAGGTTCTGTCCACCCAAGTGTATGTTGGTTGTCCGCTTCCACCAATAAACAAACGGTTAGCAGTGTCGGCAATAGGCTGAACGAGATTCAGTTGCACAAACCCTAAATACCCTGTGGCCAGATTGAGCCAACTCACCCATTTTGTAGAATCAACAATGTTGTGAACTTGTGAAAAGATTACCAACAGGTGAACTGTGCGGATAAAGAGACCAGTTAATGCCACGACCAGGTTTCCCAACATATGAGGAATGAGGTATATGAGGAACAAATAAACAGCAATCACAAAGTCAAATAACACCATAAGGTATAAAGGTGTTTTGATAGATAAGGTGATGCCAAACATTTCCAAGAATTCCGCAACAGCTCCACCCTGGCCCTGGTTGTTTAAATTATTGCCGTTCACGTTGTCAGCAGCAGCCGCGGCAGCAGCAGCAATAGCAGCAGCTTCTTCGTCATCGTCAATATCATCATCGTCGTCGTCGTCGTCGTCATGGTCAAGATCATGACCGTCGTACTCGTAGTCTTCGTCATCATCATCATCATCATCGTCGTCGTCGTCGTGATTGTCGTTGCCACCATAATTCCTCTGGCCGTATTCAAAGTTGTTACCATAAGTACCACGGTCATTGTTATGGCTACCACTATGACCCTCGTTATCATCAGAATCGTCATTCTCATCTTCAAATATTTCATGGATAAGGTTTGTCTGTGGTGCGACAGGCGCCCCATGGTTTGTATTTGCTTGACCTAATCCTGGGAGGTCATCTAGTCCTGCGTTTGCTCCATTCTCTGGCTGACCATCAAATTGACGTATGTTGTTATTGTTGTTATTATTGTTGTTGTTGCCGTTGTTGTTGTTGTCATCGGCAAATAATTGATTTTCATTGATTGCTCTTCTCAAACCTTCTTCACCTCTCGCAGCAACCCCAATATCGTTGTTTTCGTTTTGCAAGTCGTTGATGGCTTGGGCCAATGTTTCCAATCTTTGTAGGTGGGCAGCAGCTGCGGCGTCACCATTATCCCCATCATTTCTTAAACTCTGCAACGCGTTTTGCAACATATCCACCAACTTGGTTCGTGGTTCTTTACCAATCTTCTTGTTTAATAGTTTCAAGTACCCTTCATCACGAACAACCCATTCACGTTCGATAAACAATGCAATATGAATGACAATCGCTGCCACTATGTACCTTACCCCACTGAAGAAGGTGTACCCCAAGAATTTTCTCAACTTGATGAATACTAATGCAACATGTGGGATAGGTTCAGACGATAAGCTTGATAAATATCCGTTGATATCGTATTCACCAAAAAATAATGCATCGACCAAAGTTTGGTTGGCCGTGGGTAAACTGCCATCGATTGCCCAGGTATACACTCTGCCAATAAACTTAAAAAATATAGGTACTTGGATTAAAAGACACACCACGTAAAGCGTGATGGCAATGGCTTTGACAAAAGTGGACGATAGAACTTGTAGGAGTTTCAACCATATTAAAGTTAGTGGAACCGATTGGGGCATGGCGGGATCATAGATTATTTTAAACTTGTAAGGGGTATCACAGATATCACACTTTTCGGTAGACTTGTTGGCATGTTTCAACCATTCCATCAAACAATCCTGGTGGACATACTTAATGGAACCTCGGCATTTACATGGATGATAAAGTTGTTGATGTTGTGTGCCCTCCCCGCGGCAAATACGACAGGTGTGCTCTGTTACGTCAGATGACATTATGATTTCTAACTTAGATTCCAAACAGCACGTATAAACGACAAATTCAAATAAAAGTAAAAATAAAATAAAACAAAAATTTATTAAAGGGAACTGCTGTCAACAAAGTCGGCACAAGAAAGGAAGAAACTCGTACGTATGGAAGTAGTGTTGAATAATAATTGGTCGGTAGGATGTAAGTTTTTAATTTGATTCCGCACGGTTAAAAAAAAAAAAAATTGACAAATTAAAAAGAAAAAAAATTGGAAGAGTAGTAAAAAAAAATCACACTGAAAAAAAAAAGAATAAAAAAGAATAAAAAATAAAAAATAAAAAACGCAATGATGAAATTCCATCCCACTCGCCATTAGTACAAGATAACTAATTTGTACGTAATTGAGATATTATAATGCTTTATTGTTCTTGTTATTGGATCGGACCTATAATTTAAGCGATTACAACTCAAAGCCGAAGTACTAGTATACACAAGGGCAAATACATAACGTGCACGCAACTCCTTTTTTTTTCTTTTTCTTATTCTTTTTCCTTAGATTTTTGGGGGGTTTCGGGTACCGGACTTGAAAATTACTGTTCCGTTTAAGCATCTTCCGACGAAATATGATGCAAAAAAAAGAAAATATGGGTTAGGTGCCCCATCAAACAGTATAAATTTTTTTCTACGTGTATTGTGCAAAGGTTTTTGTACTTAGTATAAGCTTAGTAAAATTACCAAAATAACAAAGAGACCATCATGCATAAACCCTTAAGTCAGTGTCTGAAACTTCCTTCTCTTTCTCTTTCTCTTTCTTGTGTTGTTTTGAATTTGCCCATACTTTAGCTTTGTTCTACTTTGTGAGTAGTCGTTCATATTATACTTGTGAAATTATGCAATAGCTACAAAATTATCCATTAGGTCATGTATGTGTATATACGTAATCCTCAGTTAATCCAGCGGAAACCATTTTCCGTTTCATTTACTCCACCATGACATTTCCGGTGACCTTTCTACGCTTCTTCTTATTCTTTTTATCCGCGTTTTTTCCTGCTTCGGATTTACCTTTACCATTCACTCTTTGTAGATTATCATTCACTCCACCACGACTTCTGCCTTCTTGTTCGCCTTCATCCTCCTCGTCTTGGTCATCCTCCTCGTCTTCACCATCTCGCTCATCATCTTCATCATCAATATTTTCACCTCTATTTCCGTTTCCTTCGTCATCATTCTTGCCATCTCCGTCATACTTGTCATTATTATCGTCAAACATTCTCTTGGCTCTCTCGATTTTATAACTTTGTTCAAGTATGTATCTAAACCGCGCTAATTTCGCAGGGTCATTTCTTAATGTAAATGCCAAATCATTCAACTTCACTCGGGTTCTGTTCTGACTCTTGGCAAAATTAACCATTGAATATGAAACTTGAGATATGTATTCCACCAAAACATCTTCCAATGCATTCACCGTAGCATCTGTACTCACTGGACGATCGCCCATGGCATACAATAGATTCTCAATATCTTTCGTGAACAACTTTTGACGCTTTCTTTTACGCTTAGGATTGGTAATTGGTGGTAGTGTTGTAGGTATTTTCTTCTTTTGACTAGATTCTACGGACATTGTCTCTTTTTTATTGGACGTATTTGCGGGCATGGTGTAATGATTTGTGATAGTTTGGTGATATTTCGGTATTGGATAATGGAATAATTGTTTGTTTTTATTGTGATGTTTTTTTTTTTTTTGCTTTCTTCTTTTTCGTTCCTCATTTAGATTGTTGCTCACACTACTACCCCCCACCAAAGGACGTCTTCTAAATACCCTTGCAACAGGCAACTATTCGGTATCTGCCAACTAACCTGCCAACCCTACCCCTTTCATTCGATCATGCATCAATGAAAGTCATCAAATCATTGATAAGATCATTGGTAGCTGCGCCCAAACAACAGTTTTATGACCCTACAACAGCCTTGCGTTTAGATTTATCCTACATTACACCGAATGTCATTGTCACGTCGGCTCCAGTGTCAACATATTTAGAATCATGGTATAGGTACCCCTTAGATGATTTGTTGGTCTACTTGTCATCAAAACACGCAAACAATTGGCATTTATTCAATTTCAGAGGTGAGGGTCCTGGATATTCATGTGAACAAGTTTCTGGTAAAATGAGCTACTATCCGTTCCCAGATCATTATCCCCCAACTATGGAAATCATTATAAATTGTGTTAATGAAATGACTGAATTCTTAAGTGAAAACACCGAAAATGTGGCAGTATTACATTGCAAGGCAGGAAAGGGCAGATCGGGGACATTGTGCTGTGCATACTTGATTTCCCAATTCAAAGAGCTCACTCTCGAGCACATTCTACAAACCTATACTTTGAAGAGAATGAATGTCTTTGCTGGTGATGGAATCTCCATCAAGTCTCAAAAACGGTACTTAGGCTACTGGCATGATTGTGTGAATACGGAGAACCTACTCAACAAATATCTCGTTTGGAAACCTGGTATGATCAAAATTGAATCAATCCGTGTTAAAGATGTCAACGTTTCTAACTTGTACAGTCTTGACTTAACAATTCTGGAGTATGTGAAAGACGGACCGAATACCATGGTCAAACAGGTGGTTAAGTTTACCGAGAGTAACAGCCAAGTCACAAACCTGGACTCCGACTGGGTAGTCTACAAATTGAATGATCCAATAATTATTCACGCCGAAGATATTATGATTGGCATGAAACATTGGTGTTATCTATGGTTCAATGTATTTTTTGAAAGTGGTGACAACGATTCTTGGCACAAAAAGGCAGAGTTTGTATGGTATGACTTTGATGGGTTCAAGGGAACCAACCAAAAAGGATCACGAATATTTAATGAGATGGAAATATATTGGCAAGAAAACTAGCTAGAGTATAGTGGTTGCTATACAATGTAATATATAATTATAGAAGACTAACCTCCACGTTTTTCATTATCGATTTCCAACCAGAATTGTTTCAATGCTCTTTGCACTGAATCTAGATGCTTTTTACCACCTGCCTCTTTTATCAATTGGATATTGGACTTGGTGTTTGTGAACGGTTTGATGATTTTGACCTCATCGTATATAATAATTTCATTCTGTTTCCCATTGCCACCAAATTTAACATTCCTATCTCCGTATAGTTTGACCAACTTGTTATACAAAAGACTCAGAATGTTAGGTTTGTTATGAGATTGGCTCTGTTGAGATGTTAATGGAGTTGGTGTCTGTTTTGCAGCATCCTGCACAGACACATGATCTGGCTTGTAATGGCTGATTTGGTAGTCTAAATTCCTTTTGAGATCATCAATACTGATAGTTGGGAGATTCAAATTATCTTTCTGACTTGATATGCTTCTTCTATTAAATGGTGGTAGAACTTGGATGCTTTTGATGAATGATGTATTTATGATCCGATAGGTTGATGGCCCCTCTTTGTTGTCTATCGTCTTAAGTATTATTATTTCATTCGAGGATGAGTATGTGTAAATCTGACCAAGAATGATTTGGTCTAATAAATTAGTGATTCTAACTTTCAAGTTAACGATTTGTTCGAGATTTTGAAATGACATGGTCTAGTGTGAATTATAATGATGAAAATGCAAGATGCCTTAAAAAAAAGTATTATCTATTCCTTTTTTTTTTTTTTTTGTGATGTGAATTTACCGTTGTGGTTATAATTATTAATTAGATGAAGTCAAGTATATACGACTATGCAATGGTTTGGGGGTGGTTAATAGGTGGTGTATTAATTTGATTGATGGTGATGATGATGGTGATAAATCAAAGTTGGAAAATTTTTCTGAATTCTCTGATTACATATTTTTTCTGTCGTAATAAGTGGATCAAGGCAAAAAAACTACAAACACAAATAAACAGCAGAGAATATAATGTGGCCTCCGAAAGAATTATTGTACGAGTGTGTGTTGTAAAAAAACAAAAAACAAAAAAAAAAAAAAAAAAAAAAACACAAATAAAACTAAAAATCAACCGCCAACGACACACTCCTTCAATAATACTAAAGATAAACCTACGACGTACATGCAGCTGGAGGAATTGATTCTGATAGATCAACTAGAAGATCAAATCATTGACCATCCTGATGCGTCAACAAAAGAGGACCTACACGAATCTCTCGATGAAACTTTTCAAAAGAAATTAAACGCCAGAGCTTCCCAAATAAGGTCCAGTAATAACGAATCTCGAAACCAAGCTAAAGAGACAAGCCAGGATTCATCATCTGTCAATTACCAATTCTTAATCACAAAATCACATTTAAATTATTGTTATCAGGATTATGGTCCCTTAGATCAGGAGATCAGTGAATGGTTCACCCTGTTTGATTTAAAGGTGATTGGTGGCTTAAACAATTTGATCAGTTGTTACGAGGCAGCAAATGGTGATGTCAACGAGATTATAAGACACCTAGAGTCAGCCCAAAAGTTAGACGATATACCATCCAACATGGTTAAGGCAATATTGTATTTCTGTTTTGGGGAATATGCAACACAACCTTCAAAATCACACCAGTTGGAGCAAATACAGCACAATAACTTAGAATTGATCAAGAAGAGGTTATTTGTTCTTGTGATTACTATACTACAACAATTTATGAAGAATAGAATAGACTATGACAAAGTACATGACGAAGGCAGCCGTACCTTGCCATCCAAACTAGAAGCAGAGTATTTCCGTCTTCTTACTTTAATGTTTTTCATGGTTAGTACAGCTTTAGAACATCCACGCGATGCTATGCCACTCAGAGATTATTTGTTTGAATCGGATTTATTGACTTCTTTGTTGGAATTTATTGAACATTGGAAATGGTACCCGAACAGTTCGTATCGTATGAGGTATTTGATCTTGTTGGTAAACAAGCTTTTATTACTAGAATTGGGAGACTCAGGCCAGTTGCAAAAATGTGATGATTTTCTTGTTGAAGTACACAAGGTTCAAAATAAACAATCAAAAAACAAGCTGAATAACACATTGACCTGTTCACCATTGGATTATTTCGCGTTTCGCGAAGACTTGCTAGACAAATATCCATTATATGACGAAAAAGAACTACAGCCGTATGATTTCAGTGGAATCAAAAAGGCTTTAGAAGAGGATGATGAAGAAGTAGCGGATGGCGGCGATACAGATTCTGCAAGTATTCATAGTCATTCTAGTACTATTGAAGGAAAGTACAAGTACTTTATGGCTGTCCACAGTTGTTCTAATTCACTTTCAAATTTGATAGAACAACCAAAGCCAACAAAGTCCCATTCTGTGCTAAGTCAGTTACCAACGCAAACTGTTCATATTGCCACTCCAGTACCTTCGCCTAAACTTATGGCTTCGGATTATATGTCTGGCGGGGAGAAAATACGAAGATCGTACCAAGTGAACCAGGCAATGCCGATGATTTACCCTATTGATAACGGTAATGGATTACATGTACCATTTGCTATGAAAGAGGCTGATGATATCTTGAAAAATGCTGTTTATGAAAGCTATTCGACCAAGCGATTGTGGCAAGAACGTGAAATATTTATGAAACAAGAGAGGGGGTTTTGCGACGTATATGAAGATGGTCACAACGGTAAAGATGAATTAGAGAACGACTTTGACGAATTAAAATCTCAGTATCCAGATAGAATGCTGGAAATTCAATCAATGGAAAGAGTCGAATTACTTTATTCGCGTAATTTGTGTCGTTTGCACACCATAGTCGATGTGTTAATGGAAACCATTAAAGTGAACAGGTTAGACTATAATTTGAACTTTGCCGAATTGGAGCTAAACCCTGAAACATCCATTGTGCAGAATAAAAATTCACGCCGTGATGAAGCCACTAAGAAGAAAGTTGAATTAGTTCTATTGCTGCAGTTGGAGGTCAATAATGTTAAAGAATTAACCTTGAAAGCAACTACAAGTATCACATTGTTGCTTCTCAAATGGTTTAAAATTAGTCACATTTTGAAGTCATACTATTTTTCGTCACTTTTGTTTGATCAACAGTTTTTCACTATTTCCTTGGATTATCTCAGCAGATGCTTTAACAACATTAATCTACAAAGTACAACAGCATCCAAAAAGGACGAATTGACAGAATACGAAATATTGATAAACCAAAACAAGTTGATGAATCCCAAAATCATGTTATCAAAGTGTGATTTTTTCAACAATTGCCTCCAGACAAACTTGGAAAATTGCAGGTACAAATTGATTAACAAATCTTTTATCCAAGATTTGAAGGAGAAAATTGATAGCAACAATGTGAACCACGTCTACATTTCCAATTTCAATGACAACTTTGCATACATATTATCCAACATCTTGAAAATTACCAACAAAATCTTGATCAAGAACCAGTCGCAAAGAATTTTCACCTTGAACGACTTGAAACCCTCCGAGTTGTACAAGATGATACTATTAAACTATGACTGTGATCTGTTCAACAAGCCAATATTGAAAACTTTGAAAAAATTAATCCCGTATCAAGGACGTAAATGGAAAGCTTCTAATATGGATCTTATCAGTCAGATATATTTGAATTTGAAATTATCCATGAAGGATAATTGGTTGAGTGGTAAAGATTTGGAAAGTGATTTCAATAATTCGTATGATCAAGAAATTGCATTGCGTGGGTTGTTACAGTTCTACAACATAAGAAGATATCCAAACCAAATGGAAATGATGGGATATCAAGTTAAAGATGATATTCTAAACATACCACAATTGGATTTAAGTGCAATGAATGAAGTTATAGGTGATGGAGATTATACATAGGTTCATATCAGATACACATTACAGGAAAGTACAAAAAAAAACCCCCAGAAAACAGGCGTAGGAGAAAGAAGCTCACTCAGTAGCTTATAAAAGTAAAATATAAAAGATATAAATTTGTTCTAGAAAAAGATAAAAATCCTATACGAGAAACATATATCAAAAATAACGCGGTTAATGGTATCACAAAAACATTCTCTTGGAATGCATGGAAAAATAAAGAATAGAAGCAAATTGATTGATAAAAAAAAAACCAATGATGTAATTCACAACCTCATATAGTGAGAGGCACTTAGTGAGGAGGAACAGCACCATCATAAGGGTTGTTGAAGATACGACCCAAGGTATCAATGAGGTTGTAAATGAGTTTGGCGAGATCTGCAAATGGGGTTGGGAGGGTTCCTGGGAAACCATCTGGGAATGGAGCTGGGAATTGACTTGGGGATGGGACACCACCAGTTCCTGGGGTTGGAACACCACTTGCACCTGGAGCTGGGACATCACTTGGGTTTGGAACTGGCACATCACTTGGGTTTGGAACTGGGACATCACTTGGGTTTGGAGCTGGAAGACCACCTGCACCTGGAGCTGGGACTGGAGCTGGGACTGGAGCAATGTCTCTCTTAGCGTTATCGACTGGGAGAGCAGCACCTTGAGCCAATGAGACGAAAGCAATAGCTAATAAACCTTGTTTTACGGAAACCATAGTTGATTGATTGTTTGTTTGATAGAGTTGTTTGTTTGAGTTGTTTGTTGTTGGAAAGAGATTGAGATGGGATAAATTTAGAGGAGATTATAGAGGTATTTATACTTTATTCTTGTGGCTCCACCAGCCCACCATCCCCCTTGCTGAATGTATGTGGTCATGCTTTTACTGTCATTGTTGTCCATAGCTTACAATACATTATCTTGATTACTTCATACCTGGACAGTGTCTGTGAGGGGATGAGTAACCGTGGAAACATGCCAATGGATTGTTGGGTGGTATTCTTTGTCAACAAAAATAAAATAGTTTAACAATCAACAATGGTAGTCTATTTTCAAATAGCTAAAAAAAAAGGCGTCTAGACAAGCAACAATGGAAGATGATATACACACGTCTCTCCAAACCAACAAAAGAACTGGAACAGTCTTATATTTCCATTTGCTCTATAGCTGGTTTCTTGTGTTGATATTGTTGTGAAAAACAAAAAAGAAAAAAAAGAATAGAAAAATCCTCCAAATTAGTTGTACCTATTGTCTAAATATTAGATCAGAGCATTATAACAGAATTCCAAAAATGGAACAATAGAATAGAAACAAAGGCAAACTGAAATTCGCAATTATAAAAGATACGGAGAAAAGTTAATGTTTGATGAACTTTTGAGGAGTTGTTACGTAGAAATAATATTTACGGGATGACTTGATAGTCGTAATTAACTGATGTACCATAGTAACAGAGGTCATGTAGTATGTATTCTGCAAGCTGTTTTCTTTTTAAGTTTCTTTGCCTCAGCATCTAATGAAGCAGATGCAGATGCAGATGCAGATGCAGTTGGCGGATAGAGATTTACATTTTCATGCACAAAATAAACAATACAAAAAACTATACAATGTCGAATATTGTCTTTCCCCCCTGAAATAGATTTTGCATCTTGAGTTTTGTTTTCAAGTACACTACCGAAATGTATTCATCTCCAGAAAATAGTCCTTTGGAGAGTCTAAATATAGTCTTATTCTTTTCTTTTTTGGTAGGTTTCTTGTATTGTGAAATTCATTGCATCTCTCCGAATTTAATCAGTATCTCTCATAGAAATAATGTAGTACAAGAACGATATTCTAAAATCGCTGGCTTAGTTTTTTAGTCAACACATTCCGCAAGTAGTATTGCTCCTACCATTTTCGGACCTAAAGAAATTCCCCATCGTCGGCCTACTGTAAAGTTTACATTCCCCGCGTGCCAGGTGTTTTTCTCACAGCAAAACATATACGTAATGTTCTCCTGTGGCTTTCACTGTCAATGTTGTCCACACATAATTGCTTGTTGTTACTTGTGATATAATGCGATTACGGAGCAATAATTCCGAAGTTGGAATTTTTACACAAGCAATCAAGATATCGAACTTTGTGATCCTTGTATTCTTTTGCTATAATCAAATACAATATGTTGCCTTCATTGTAGAGGAATACATTGAGGAATTGCCATAACCACTATTGAGCAAGTCAAGTTCATTTTGGAGTGATTAGTAATCTAAACTAAACCCGTGGGTCTGATTTCTAAAAAATTTCACTGTTCCTGCTATAGCTTAGGATATTACAATCTCATTTTTACTATTAGTTTATAGAGTGGGGGATACAAGCATATCCCATGTATAAAAAAAATTCGTGTCAACTTTTAAAGGGATTCCATTAGAAGAGCTTCATCCCTAAAGGAAAGTCCTTCTAGGGAATTTATTCCTTGATACTGCCGGAGATGTAGTAGCGATTCATAAACAATGTGTAGAGGTACCAATGATTCTGATTGCGAACTTACAAAAAAACGTTAATAATAAAAGATGTAAATTGATTCGGAAAAAAATCCTATACGAAAAAAAAAATAATAAAATAGAAGAACACGGTAAAAGATATCGAAAAACATTCACTTGGAATGCATGAAAAACTAAAGAATAAAAAATAATCTGAGTGAGAAAGCAAATGTTCTAAATCTCAGTCTAACGATGTGAAGGACACTTAGTGTGAAGCAACAGCACCAGTCAAGGCATCGACAAAGTCTTGGAAGATGTTGTCGTTATGTGGGTCGTCTCTCTTGGCTTTGAAGTTAGTCAAGGCGTCCACGAAATCTTGGAAAATATTATCGTTGTGTGGGTCGTCTCTCTTAGATTTCAAGTTAGTCAAGGCATCAACGAAGTCTTGGAAAATGTTGTCGTTGTGTGGGTCGTCTCTCTTGGCTTTAGCACCTCCAAAAGCACCAGTCAAAGCATCGACGAAATCTTGGAAAATGTTGTCGTTATGAGGATCGTCTCTCTTGGCTTTGAAGTTAGTCAAGGCATCGACGAAATCTTGGAAGATGTTGTCGTTGTGTGGATCATCTCTCTTAGCTTTCAAGTTAGTCAAGGCATCGACAAAGTCTTGGAAAATGTTGTCGTTGTGTGGGTCGTCTCTCTTGGCTTTAGCACCTCCAAAAGCACCAGTCAAAGCATCGACGAAATCTTGGAAAATGTTATCGTTATGAGGATCGTCTCTCTTGGCTTTGAAGTTAGTCAAGGCATCGACGAAATCTTGGAAGATGTTATCGTTATGTGGATCATCTCTCTTAGCTTTCAAGTTAGTCAATGCGTTGACAAAATCTTGAAAGATGTTATCATGATGTGGATCGTCTCTCTTACCTTTGACGTTAGTCAAGGCATCGACGAAGTCTTGGAAAATGTTATCATGATGTGGATCATCTCTCTTACCTTTGACGTTAGTCAAGGCATCGACGAAGTCTTGGAAGATGTTATCATGATGTGGATCATCTCTCTTAGCATTATCGATTGGAGCAATATCACCATTGATGTTACTAATAGCAGCACCTTGAGCGAAGGAACCGAAAGCAATAGCTAATAATGCTTGCTTGGTTAATGTAGTTAAGGAAACCATAGTTGATTAATTGATAGAGTTAATTGTTTGAGTTGTTTGTTGATAGAATGAGATTCAGATGGGATAAAATTTACAGGAAATCAAGCTGATATTTATACTTCATTTTTTGATGATCCATTGGTTTACCATCCCATTACTGTGGCTGTGGGGTCATTAACTTTATTGCTATTGTTTGCAATAACGTACTAGAAACTAATGAGAAGAATGTTATCGATGGATGGCTTCTGTGAGGGGATAAAGAAGTGTGGAAACATGCCAAAGGATTGTTTGTTGATATTTTTTTTATTTTGCACTAATAAACATGAAATACCTAAAATCTTTTAGATAACAATAGCAGATAATATTGGCAAACGATTCTATGCAGATCAAAAAGAAATGCAACTCTATAGTAATTTCATTTTGGAGTTTTCTAGATGGCTAAACTATTTTCCATGATATTGTATTGCAAAAAAAAAGAAACTCCCCGTGATCACATCTACTCATTGTCCAAAGAATTATCATCCATTTCAAGTATGGGAACAATAGGCTCGACACAAAGATACACTGAAATTCGGCTATGGGTTATATGTTGTTATCAACTAGATAAATTAAAGTTTATATTTGACGCCACATTTGCGACAAGTAATCAAGAAGGAGTATATCATAGGTTTCCCCCTGACAGTCGTTGTGAGCTAGTGTATTAAGCAAAATAGAGTTCCTGAAATATGTATGCTGCAAACAGTATTACTTTTTGGGAAAATCTTTTGCATTGTCTAATCC
The DNA here is from genome assembly GCA_030557055.1 of Candida tetrigidarum. Lineage (NCBI taxonomy): Eukaryota > Fungi > Ascomycota > Pichiomycetes > Serinales > Debaryomycetaceae > Candida > Candida tetrigidarum. Next base: position 15,342 of record JAKTVF010000148.1, read on the forward strand.
ATGCATATGAACACTCACATTGTCGTGCACCAGCAACTAAACTAAATAATAATATCTCCTTCTCCCCTCCTCCCATCTCTATAGAAGACCATAAGTCATTAATCGTGCATCGATGCATTCCATTCGATGAATTCTACTCTAGAAGGAAATCTTACGAACATTCTAAACATTGTTCTGTAGATTTCTTTTTCTATAGTTTTATTGTTTTCTGAAATTTATTACATCTCCCCGACATCCATTTATTACTACTCTTAGTAAATTGAATAGATTGGGAATGATAACTATTATTATTTCATTTAAAGTGAAGAATACATTCCCTAGACTTGGGTTACTTACGGATTTAAAGAAAAAGAAATTATAGATCATTGTTCTAGTGTAGAACTTAGATTCCCCACATACCAGATGTGTGTAATGAGGAATATCTATGTAATGATTTCATGTTGTATTTACCACCAATGACGTACAGTCGTAATTGCTTGTAGGTGCTGGTGATACATGTCCGTTACATATTGGTAATTCTACGCCTGGCTATTGCACACCACCACATGAAATTTGAAGTAAATAGTTACTCTTTAAAAGATCCCACACGTTAATCACAACTTAGCTATTTAAAGTGTTTTAGTACATTACCTCTTTCACCTGTCACCTTTACCACAAACTTTATTTTAAGAATTAATGATGATCCACTTATTAGTAAGTGGTAAATAATGATGTCACGAATAATCGAAAATACTTCAAAAGCAATGTTAGCTGAACAAGAAACTAAACTTGGAATGCGATACAGGTAATGATGAATTAAGAAGTAGAGATAAAATTAAAGAGTGAAAACTAAGAAATCTCTAATTGTTTTGAAAACTGTCGTACTTTGCAACCGTATAAACTGAAACGGTGATTAGAGTTTAAAGCAAAGAAACCTCTCAGCCTTCACCTACTGAGAAGAAGGAACTTTGATAGAATCGTGCGAATACCACTTTTCTCAATTTCAACGAAAAATTTTCTATTCTATTTTTTTCAGTTGTCTTCACTGAACAAAAAGCAAGAGAACTGAGAACTTATTCCTTGCCTTACGAGAAGACAAGACAACTCGAACCTATCATCAAATAGAATAGAATATCTACATAATGGTCAAATTAACCCAAATAGACGACGAAACTCAACAACAATTTGAAGAACAACAAGTTGCCAAGGAACACATTATTGAAGAATCTGAAGAAGAATCCGATTCCGATGTTGATGACGATGATTTCGATTTCGAAAGTGAAACTTTGATGGATAGAATTGTTGCTTTAAAAGATATCGTTCCTCCTGAACAAAGAGAAGCTATTTACAGTTTATCATCTACAGTCACAAGTTTGGTCCAATCGGGAGTCAATAATGGAGGTAAATTATTGTGGGGTTTAACTTCAAGTTCTTTATTATTGGGTGTTCCTTTGGCCCTTGCAATCTTATCCGAAACCCAATTACAAGAAATGGAAAGAGGTATGGCTTTGGAAAAATCAGCCCAAGACGTTTTGGCCCCTGGTTCTGAAGCTGCTTTTGGTGGTGAAAACAAACAATAATTGTTGAGATGGCAATGAACTTGTATATAAAATAAGCTGATCGTTTGTGTTTTTTGTTGTTTATTGTAATGACATGGAGGGATACGAAGTTGTGTGTGGTGTTATTTCTAATACATATATTTATATTATCTATGTTAAATACAATGAAAAAAAAAGAAAAGGAAACAGAAATACAAGACAAGACAAACAAAGAACGTATGTAGTTAAACAAAATATCTAGCTAAATATATCTAGTGAACTTTCTTGTGTTTAATAGACAATGCATAAATGTCCAAATAGTTGGTGATTTCGAAGATGATTTCAGCAACAAAGATGGCGTGGATACCCAAAGTCACACCGCAACCTAACCAACTAACGGCATTTAAAACTTTGGCAGTACCGTATCCATAAACTCCAATCAAGAATTTGTTCAAGAGTATTTGGATGATTGGGATGAACATTGGATACTGGAAGTATGGGAACTCTTGTAAAGTTAAATGAGCTAAAATTATTCTACCCACCGAAAAGGCAACAGTGCAACCGATGGAGATGATCAATGAGATACCATAATCAGTCAAAACTTGAGGATAAATCCAAACGTACACAACAATGAGTGCATAATACAAGAAAAATGGGTATAATCCTTGGTAGGCTTCTGCGGTTGCCTTCTTGGCCAGGTGACCGTTGGTAGGGTATTTTTGTTTGTAGTATTTGGCAACATTTCCCATAGCTGAGGCAATATTGAAATACATGGAAGCCAATCCAATGACGACATAGATGATGGAAGTGTTAACTTGGACATTATCATAACCCAAGCTAGACAAATCCAATTCAAACAAATCAATTGTCCAGATGTCTGGTCCGAAAATACCGGTGATGATGTAAACACCACAGATCATTAAAATACCTTCAACCGGTCCACTGAACTTACTTAAGAATAATGTGTGGGTATGGTATTCTTCCCATGTGGAACAGTAGAAATTACATACGGTAGCAAACTGACTCAATAACAACAAGCCACCGTAGCCCATTTTCAAAACACTGGCAAAGACAATTGATCCAAAAGTAGTGTTTATGGCGTCAATGGAATGGTCAAACAATTCTCCCAAAGGACCGCTTTGTTTTGTTCTTCTGGCGTGTGCACCGTCACATCCGTCAAATGTCTGGTACATAAACAATCCAAAGGCATAAAAGAAATAACACCAGGTAGGTTGGGTTTCACTCAAATAAGGATCATAGTAGAAGACACACAATAAGTTGGCTATGATGAAAAACAAACCTAACAATGTGACGACGTTAGGAGCCATCCACAATGGGAATATTTGAACAAACCAACTCCACCATTTCTTCAAGATATATTTTGAGATGATGGAATGATCTTCAGATGAATATTTATATAGCTTCAAGTTGTGCAACTTGCTTGTTGGAATGAAGAGACCCATGACGAAAAGGAGAGTGGGTTATGGTGTTTCTAATAGAGGAATTGCTAACAAGTCCAAATAGCAAACTTGTTCTTTTTTTTTATTTGTTTATTTATTAATTTATATCAAAAAAAAAAAAAAACGTACTTGAAATATTGATGTGAAATTTTGTTGGGAAGATGGAGAAAGACAAGAAAAAAAAAGACTAAGCGAATCACTATCACGTGGGAGGGTGACTACATGAAACGCCAGGCCGAAAAAAAAAAAATAGAAAATCTCAACGAATAAACAATCATCTGCTACCAACTCGGTTGTCAATAATGCGGCTTAAATAAGCAACTTAGCGACCAAAGAAACTTTAAAACTGTATCAGCGTCTATAATGAACCATGGTCCAAATATGTAGGGCGTATTTAGGGGTATGTCAAGGTGTTGCTTTTTGTCTGGTACCATTACTTTTTTTTTGTTGATGTCAAGACGTTGTAGATACTTCTAGCATGTGAATTTGTGTCTGGTACATTTATGGCACTGAAATTCGTGGATGTAGCCGTGTCAACTTCTATAAGTATCAATAGTCCTTTATTGTATCAGAAATAACTAACAATGGATATACATATTATCGATACAAGAATGGCTCCGTTTATTAGCAACAGCAAGCAACTCTATTGCAACTACTAGTACAACTACTAGTACAATCAATTCAGGTATATATATTTAAGGGAGTCGACCGGCATCATGTACTAGCTAACTGGGAAGTGTGGTAATCTGGATTATTAGCCATACCCTTACTTCTGGATGTGTAGGGATTCGTCTATTTTTATTTTCTTCAGAGAGTGAGCCATTATTTTACGAATACTTCTCTTCGCTAGCTTGATATAAAACTCCGAGATACTCCGAAATTATTATTTTTTTTTTTTTTAAAGAACCTCCAATAACGTGACTTTTTCCCAGACCCACAGCAAGTAATTCCCTTTATTTCTTTTCTTTCTTTGTGGTTATTCTTTTTCTTGGTTTGGAACCAGATATACGTAATTAATATTATAATACCAAGAGTGGGACAACATTGGTATTTCTACTAAACGAGAAAATAAAAACATATACTTGCATTAACTTGCAGCTGTTCAGTGTTCTTCTAGTAGTATTTTTACTTTCGGGTGACTTCTCCATGTTTTTGGTGTATCTTTAAGTAAATAACTTAGACGATATTACAATGAACTTGAATAATTGTTCGATTTCATATTTTTTTCAGATTATAAAAAGGAAGAGGATTTCTTCTTTATTTGTAGCAAAGAATTTTGAGTTTGAATTGTCACTGTCTTTCTACATTCAACAGTAAGTATACCCTTATTATGAAGATTTTAGTTCCAATCGTTTTTGTTGCTTCGGTGTCTGCAAGCATTGTATCTGTGGTTAAGAGAGCTGAAGGCTGCTCCTCCTCAGCATGTACCAAAGCTTACGCTGCTCTTTCAAAGAACAACTGCATGGAAAGTTTTAGTGATGATTATGCTCTCTGTATCTGTAACATGCCAAATAGTTTCTTCAACGACATGTACGACTGTTCCAAAAGCTGTTCCGAGTGGGCTGTCCCATCACTTAAAAGTGGCAATGACCTCAAGAAACTTTACTGTTCCATGGTCCATAGCATGGACCAACCTGATGCTGTTACGGTAGAAGACAAGTCAACCACAAAGAAGGCTACTTCCTCCGCCTCCAAGACTACTACTTCAGCTGCTAGTAGCAAGGCTGTGGCTTCCTCCACTGAGAGTGACGCATCGTCGAAGCCTAAAGATCTGAGTTCTGCTGCTGATTCTGGTTCTTTGATTATGACTCCATTGTTAGGATTGATTGCTGCTTTGTTGATCTAAGCTTCATACAGTAATGTACTTGTGTGTACGTATTTTGACGTTTATTACCTTGTTATCGAATAAAATGATTATTATGAGAGATGAAAAAAAGTATACCATTTGTAGATCGTTCTCTTGCCTGCCACGTCGTATTTATTTTTATTCGTGGGTCGCATCAACTTGAAGCAGGAGCCGATGGTTGTTTTGTTTGTTTTTCTTTGTTTGTTCTCTGGAAGTGGTAATTTTGTACCATGCGCGTATTTTGTGTGAGTTTTGATTTTTTTTTTTTTTAATTCTGCCTTTGCTTTTTTTTTCGTATTGTTTTGGTTTGTTTTGTTTTGTCTCGTTCTCTCTCTCATACTTTCTCTCAAACAGTAGAAAAATTTTCTGGCTTGTATACTATTCTAAATTCACGTATTTGTTTACAGCCATTGGTCCACCACCTTTCTTACTTTACCAAAACACAATTATGGCTTCAGTCGACGGAAATGAAGGTCATGCGAATCATCTAAAGAGAAAGTTCCCTTCTTTGGCAAAACCTCGTCAGCCATTAAAGGAATCCAATGCAAATATTCCATCACCTAGTAAACGTAAAAAAATCGAATCCCCTAGTAAACAACAACAGCAACAGCAACAGCAATATCAACAACAACAGCAATCACGACCACAATCACAACAATCCCAGATACAGGTCCAAACAGATCATCATAGTCAAAAATTAAAGAAAATCCAACAAAGTCAGAATGTCGAACAACAACAGCAACAACAACAGCAGCAGAAAGCCAATGAGAAATTGTCTGGTGACGAAATGCATCAATGGCAGCAGTCCTGGCGAAAGATTATGAAGCAATCAGTCGTATACTTTGAAGGTGACCAGCAGCTGCAAGAATACAGAAAAGCACATAAACTATTAAGAATCGTTGGTTGTAAAGTCACTCCTTTCTACGACAACAACGTCACTATAATTATATCTAAACGTCATTATGACGACAAAGCAGAATACTCACCCCATGACATATTCAGTAATGTTGCCAGGGGAAGCATTAAAGTGTGGAATTACGATAAGGTGTTCCGGTTTTTAAAGAACCTCGGTATTAATATCCAAACTGGTGTTGACGAACTTGCTATAAACACCCATACCGTCCTCTCCCCATCGTTAATTAATAATGTCAGTGGAAACGACAAGAATAATTTATACACGCTATTAAAGGAAGAGAAAATCTACGGGTCTACTGATAGAGACCCAAATGCCAAGCGTGATGATTTGCATTATTTTACCAAAAATTACTTGTATGTGTATGACTTGACGCAGATGGTGAGACCAATCGCTGTGCGAGAATGGACGAGCGAGTTCCCCATCATGCGTTTGACTTTAGACGGGAAATGTCCTTTTATTCACGATCCAAACGACCAAAACCTGGACAGGAAAAGACTTAAACGATTGAAAAAGTTTGAAGCGACCCAGGTACATCGCCAGGCATTGAAATTGGCCACATACAAAATGATCAACGGAATATCAATGAACATACAAGGTTTTACAGGTACAAGCACCAGCACAGATAAGATTGAGGAAGAAGAAATAGCAGAAGGTAAAGCAGAAGGAGAGGCAGAGGCAACTGTTAGCCAAATAAGTGATGAACGGGTTTTCAGACATCCGTTGATTCGTAATTCATCGTGCATTCAATCAAAAGTCACAGAAGTTATGGCATCTGGGTATAATGGAGCTTCCAACGCTGTGGCATTTTCAATGGATTCGAATTTGAATAGTACTGCTGCCATGGCTGGAGGTAATGGATTGGGACCAGTATTGTCACAAGTTCCATCTAAAAAGTTGAATAACTTAAAGAGACGGATCTTGATGAAGAGGAAGTCTGTGGTTAATGTAGATAGAAAGGATAAGGAGCACACACCAGGTTATTGTGAGAATTGCCGAGTTAAATACGAGAACTTTGATGACCATATTAATAGTAACAGACATCGGAACTTTGCATGCGACGATAACAATTTCCGAGATATTGATGACTTGATATCATTGTTGAATGAAACTAAAGAGTTGGGGAATATAACTTCGAATGGTGATTATGTATAGGTGTAACTAGGATTTGAATTAATATTATTATTAGCATTAGCATTAGCATTGGAATTGGAATTGGATTATATCTACACGTGTATCCATAACGTGATGGGCTGTAGTGCGAACAGAATTCACAAAAGCGGGCGAGCTGTCAGTAGGGCTTGAAAAAAAAAATTAATCTGAAAAATTTTCGGGATTAAATAGATAAGTACAAGACCAACAATGATACCAAGATCAGTGCTAAGGGTAACATGCAGAAGTCTTGCTTTCCGAAGAGCGTACTCAGATGTGGTTAAGGATACCACTTCAAACAATTCTACAGAGGCAAAGCCGAAAGCCAACAGATTCGCCCAACAATACTCTAAACCACCTGTCACACCACGACATAATGCCCCAAACAAGAAGAAGAACAACAATAACAATAAACAACTGAACCAGGGATCGCAAAACACTTCAGCGAATAAGCAAAACACTTCAGCTAATAAGCAAAAATCCGTGGGCCAGGGTTCGGAGAAATCAAAACTAGAACAGTTCCAAAACCTACGTGCAAAAGTGGTGACCGACTCTAAAACCACCAAACTGAAACAGGAAGATGTCCCACCTGAACCGTTACCTCCAAAGCCTCGTAAGAAGATTCAACTAAAACATAAAAGAAAACCGGTGAAGAAACTAGTCAAAATCCAGTTACCACCATTCGTCACAGTGTCTAATTTAGCCACCATCATGCATGTGCCGTTGAATGATGTTTTCAAGAAATTACAGGGATTGGGATTTGAAGATATCAGACACAATTATATTATAGATAAGGAAAACGCAGCCATGATAGCTGATGAGTATGGTATAGAAGTGGAAGTTTCTGATACCTCCAGCGACGATCTTTTCCCTGCTCCAGTACAACCAGAATTACTTCAGGAAAGACCACCAGTTGTCACAATTATGGGTCATGTTGATCATGGGAAAACAACTATCCTTGACTACCTAAGAAAATCAAGTATAGTGTCACAGGAATTTGGTGGTATCACCCAACACATTGGTGCTTTTTCAGTGACTACTCCCAAATCGAAAAAGAGAATCACTTTCTTGGATACACCAGGACACGCGGCGTTTTTGAAAATGAGAGAAAGAGGTGCAATTATCACTGATATTGTGATCTTGGTGGTGGCAGCTGATGACTCGGTCATGCCACAAACCATTGAGGCAATTAAGCATGCAAAGAAATCAGGTGTTCCAATTATTGTGGCTATTAACAAGTGTGACAAACCTGGTGTTAAAGTGGATAAGGTTTTGGGGGATCTTGCAGCTAATGAAGTGGATATTGAGGACTATGGTGGTGAAACCCAAACTGTTCAGGTGTCTGGTAAGACCGGTTTGAATATGGATAAATTAGAAGAAGCAGTGATAACATTGAGTGAATTGAGTGAATTTAAAGCAGAACCAAAAGGTATTCCTGCAGAAGGATGGATTATCGAATCTGAAGTTGTTAAAGGTGTGGGGAATGTCGCTACTGTTTTAGTGCGTAGGGGTACTTTAAAGAGTGGAGATATAATAGTAGCTGGACAAACATTTTGTAAAATCAGAGGTATGAAAGATGAAAATGGCAAAATGGTGAAAACAGCAGGACCATCAGTACCGGTGAGAATCTGGGGTTGGAAGGATTTGCCTGATAGTGGAGACCAATTATTACAAGCCAAATCGGAACAGATTGCCAAAAAAGTGATTGATTACCGTATATCCAGATCGCAACAAATTCAAGCCAGTAGAGATATCGAAGATATTAATACTAAGCGTGCAGATGAATTAAAGGATGCTCAGAGATTGGAAAAGATTGCTGAAATGAAGAAAGCTGGGTTGGATACAAGTGATTTGGAACAAGAGCAAGAAGAGAGCAAAGTGATCAAGTGTAATTATATTGTCAAATCTGATGTGTTTGGCTCTTCAGAAGCTATTAAAGAAAGTATTGATGGATTGGGGAATGAAGAAGTACAATCTGTTGTCATATCTCATGAAGCTGGTCCTCCAACAGATAGTGATATCGAATTGGCCAAGACTTTTGATGCCACCATTTTCAGTTTCAACATGAAAGTACCTAAACCAATAGCCACGAGGGCAGATAAAGAAAAGGTCAAAATTGTGGAACATAACATCATTTATCGGTTAATTGAAGAAGTTAACGAAGATTTGAGTTCTCATTTGAAACCAAGGGTTGAAGTGAAAACATTAGGTGAAGTGGAAGTCAAAGATGTGTTTGTTGTTACTGTGAGAAAACAGAAAGTTAAAATTGCTGGGTGTAAGGTTGCTTCTGGTACAATTAAGAGTTCGTCGCAAGTCAAAGTATTGCGTAATGGAGAAGAAGTCTACACTGGGAAATTATCTTCCTTGAAACATGTTAAAGATGATATTACCGAAGCTGGTAAAGGTAAAGAATGTGGTCTTTCATTTGAAGACTGGTCCGACTTTGAGGCTGGTGATGTGATCAAAGTCTATGAAGAGATTATGCATAAAAGATACTTGTAAATAGTTAGAATCTACTCAAGTTATAAAAAATGTAAATATATAACGTATGAGAAAGAAACAAAAGTTGCCGTGCGCTCTGATCAACTGCGAGAAAAAAAAAAAAAAAAAAAAAAAGTAAAGCAAATGAATCGATATTCCCAATTACAATCTCATCTCATCTCATCTCATCAGAACACATTGATATAATGTCATCTTTACAAGAACACGAGGATAATTATTCTTCTGATGATGAATCATTTGACGAATCCAACAAATCACAAGTACTTTTGGGGTTTGTTGATGCACCAATAGTCAATAATCCAGAGAATGATGAAGCAGAAAACGACGATGAAGACGAAGACGTCCCAACAATTGAGGATACCTTTATTGGTAGTCAACCAGTCTGGCTCCACCCTGACTCCAGACCACCAGAAAAACTCGTCACCTGTGATATTTGTAATCAAGAAATGGCATTGTACTTACAGGCATTTGCACCATTCCCAGGGAAGTTATACGATAGAGTGATTTACGTGTTTGGATGTAAAAACACTAGAATGTGTTCTGGTAAAAAGGGAAGTGTTAAAGCCATTAGAGGGATAATTAAAGATCAGGAAACTATAGATAGAATCAAACTAGAGAATCAAGAAGCTTTGCAAAAAGATATGGATGCGAAATTGAAATTAGATAAACAAAAGAAATTGAACGAAGAATTGACTAAAGATTTGTTCAAAAAGACAGACACTTCTTCTTCTTCAAATCCTTTTGGTGGAAATTCTAACCCTTTTGCCAGTCTGAATCCATTCGATAAGAAAGTTCCCGAACCAGAATCAGAACCAGAACAAAAGAAAGTTGAGTCGTCGAAGAAATCTACAAAGACTACACCATCATACGCAGAAATCGCATCCACCAACTTACCTAAACCAAAACCTGTTAAAAAAATCGAAGGAACTCTTCCAGAATATAATGGGTTTTTCGTTTATGTAGAAGCTGAAAGGTTTAAAAAGAACAACACGATTGACCCTGATTTGGAAAAGTATAAGCATTTAATATCACAAGCAGGAAATGAAGATAATGATGATGATGATATTGATTTTGCAGGAAAAAACGTTGGTTCTTCCGCTGGGGTTGAAAACCCAGAAATTGGAAAAATTGCCAATATGTTACAAGACAAATACTTTGAAAAATTCACCAACACGGTGCAAAAGAACCCAGGACAAGTGCTTCGTTATGGTGGTCAACCATTATGGTATTCTAGTAAAGTAGGACAAGCACCAACTGGCAAGAAATATGAGTTGCAATTAATGCCAAAAGCTATTATGGATTTGGAAGGTTTGGATGGTGACATTGTTGGGGGAATGTCTTGGGGTACCATTGTGATATTCACTAGCGAAGATGACTTTATCCCTGAGGAGAACTTTGATAAAAATGCCGTGGGATATATTGAAGAACTGGTCTATGTTCAATGGGAACAGTAGTATATGTAGTATTTAGAACAATAGAACGAAACGTTGCGAACGCCGTATATGCAGCTTATTATGACTAATATTAGGAACAATTAAAAAAATAGAAAAAAATAGAAAAAGCAAAAAGCAAAAAAGCAAAAAAAGGCGGAGAATATTCCTTATAGCGCAAATATCACTGAGAAAGGTATTTGACTTCAACAACCAATTCCGTTTTAAGCGCCAATTTTTACCTCTGGGATGAAGTTTTGCTTTTCTATGCGGGGAATAGTATATATTTAGACAATGTACTTTTCAATTCAATGCTAATTTTGCAATCACAAACAACAACTTTGATGACGTATTGTAGTTTTGTTAGCATGGTTTTTTAGGCTCATTGTTCTTTCTAGTTTATGTAAGCGTTAGGTGAGAGGGAGAGATGTTAGCACGATTTACGAGTTCAGTTGTTAAAAATAATATGCCCTCACTTAATACACGTGTTAGAAAGAACAAACATTAGACGGCTTCAATTTATGAAGCAAATAAGGGGTAAGGCAAGTGCGTTTTTTTGGAATTACTCATTTTGCAAAATAATTAACTTCTAATTTTCTTGGCCATGCAATATCTTAAATCCATCTACTATTGTTTACCTTAAAAACGGAGTTTTTTTATTATTAGCAACAAATAACATGCAAAAACAATGGAAAGATGGACAATTGATCTCAGCTGTATTGTTTGATGCAATTTACAGTTTGATTATAACAATTGGAAGCCCACGCCCAACATTTATGAAGCATTGTTAGTTTGTAGACGCCGTGTGGAGAAGGTTTCTATAAATATGGTGTAGGAAAACCTCCCACTCAAGGCAAATTCTTTCATACCTCTCATCAATAACCAACAAACTCATAATGAAACTCCTTGCTGTTTTTGCTACCATCTCATTGGCTACCGCTTCTATACCAGTCAATTACATGACATTCTTTTTGAAAAGAGACACTTGTGCCAGTGATGCGTGCGACAGACTCGATAAAGAACTTCAGAAATGTTACTCAGATGATAACAATGATAGCGCTGATTACGCATGTATTTGTAAACTTGATGATTCTGTTTTCCAAGATGCTGTTGATTGTAATGGCGATTGTGGAACTGGTTATAATGGAGCTACTCCTGCTTCTTTTAGATCCATTTATTGTGACTTAGCTACTAATACTGCTAATGGTGGTGTTGGTGGTTTTTCAACAGGATCTGCTGCTACGACTACTTCTGAGCTTCAGAGTGCTACAGGTTCTGCGTTACCTCCTCCCCCGGAATCTAATTTAACTTCTTCTGGTAATTTTACTACCACTGCTGGCTCAGGATCTGGTCCTTCTAACTCTGGTTCTGGTTCTGGCTCTGGCTCTGGCTCTGGCTCTGGCTCTGGCTCTGGCTCTGGCTCTGGCTCTGGCTCTGGCTCTGGCTCTGGTTCTGGTTCTGGTTCTGGTTCTGGTTCTGGTTCTGGATCAAACGGTTCATCAGAATCCCAAGGCGAAGCAGTTTCCAATTACTGTATTCCAGTCCTTGGATTGATTGCTGCTTTATTGATTTGATGAATTAGTAATAGTTTTATCCTTTTGCTTTCCTTTTTGTTGTTATTATTATTTAGTTATTTGTATCCGTCTACGACACAACCATTATAATATGTTACTTGTAAAGAAAAATATAAATTGAAATATATAAACTATATATGTATAGAAAAAAAAATGATACTAGACAGAAAAAGGAAACGTTTAAATTGCAGCTTTTGCTTCTTCTACAGGTTCTGCAATTTCTTCCACAGGTTCTACAACTTCTTCTTCTTTGACTTCTTCAACAACTATTTCTTCAAGAACTGGTTTCTTAATTTCAACCAGCTCAGCATCATTACTTGAAGAGTCGATTTCGACAACTGGTGCAGCGTCATCGTTCTTTGGGGTTTCTTCATCTGGTAATGGTGGAGCCAATTGTTCTTGTTGGACGACTGGTTCTTCCTTGATTTGTGCTGCTGGAGATTCATGAAGCTCTTGCTTGTTGGCCAATTTCTTCTCGGCACCTTTAGTTTGAGCAACAACAGTGGCAGTTGGGGTAGAAGCTTCAGTGGATGAGGCAACTTCAACATTGTCGTATTCAGATAATTGACTGAAGAATGTGTTACAATCGTAATCCCAGGTTTTAAATGGTTTACTGACGGTACATCTGTCTTTGGTCCATGGGCTAGCATAAATCAATGGGGAGTAGTAAACGTAAAAGATCAAACTGAGAACCGATGTACCAACGACAAGGGCATAACCAGCATTTTGCAAGAACTTGTTACGGCTGCCAAAGTAACCAACGACGACTTCAAAAACATGACCAAGGGCTAATATACCAAAATACAAGGATGGTTGATAATGGTGCAAGAACAATTGTCTGCCCATAATGAAGAATGGAGCATAGTGAATAGCCCAACCCAAAGTGTAGGAGAACACTTGGTTGTTGAAATTGAAGACATGCTTGTTGGTAGGCATTGGAGTTCCCAAATGGTACTTGAAAATGGCGTACACAATGTAGATACTGAAACCGGCAAGAGACAAAGAGGCAGACCACCAGGTAACAGCATTACCCAACAAGTAAACTTGTCTGTGTTCTCTGCTCCAGTAGTTGATACCTCTCAATAACAATGGCCATTCGG
>JAKTVF010000149.1:0-28623 GCA_030557055.1 Candida tetrigidarum
CAAATACAGCTTGATGAAGAAGCACTACTACAACTTGACCCCGAACAACAGGAGTTGTATTACCAAGCTAGAGAGTATCTTGATGGTAGTGACTACATGAAGGGAATTTTGTCCCTAAGTCAAAAGTTGTCGATACAAGAAAGAGGAATAAATGCGTATGAGTTTATCAAAGACTCCATGTTGACCAACAATGACCTATTAATTGTCAACAAGAATGAGTTGAACTTTTTCCAGAATTTTGAATGTTCATGTCAGACCAACCTTCCTATGAACATAACGAGCTCATCAAATAATACCATTTACTTTGAATGTAAGATTTATTCTTTACCGAATCCAGAATCTACTATCATATCATTAGGATTGGCAACTAAACCATACCCTTGGTTCCGTCTCCCTGGAAGACATAACCATAGTGTCAGTTATGATTCAAATGGGTTTAGAAGACATAACGACCCTCTCCCACCAACGGAATCTGCTCCATTCCCAGAATTAAGTGAAGGTGACGTTATCGGAGTTGGTTACAGAACGAGTTCTGGGACGGTATTCTTTACTCGTAATGGTAAGAAAGTGAGTGAGTCTAAAATTGGTGGTCACATAAAGAATTTCAAGATTCCAAACCAAGGACAGTTGTTCCCAACTATTGGAGCCAACAATGTTGCATCTGTTCATGTCAACTTGGGTCAAATGGGATACGTTTTCATTGAAGCTAATGTGAAGAAGTGGGGCTATGCTCCTTTGGAAGGTAATGGTCCAGCTCCGCCAGTATACAAGAAATTCAATAGTGATATACTATTAGAACGCTCTGAGATTGATGAGTCTGAAATAAGTGATAGAGAGAATGATTTCCCACCTGATTTCTGGGACAATGGTGACTTTGAGTCCGACGCTAACGAAAATGAAAATGAAAACGAAAGAATAACGTTAAATACTTTGGATAGTCCACCCTCGTACGATGTTACTGAGGGTCCAAGTAACCAGTCTGTAGAATGAATTAATGAATGGATGTAACTTGTTTTTCTAAAAAAAAAAAAAAAAAAAAAAAAAAAAAAAAAAAAAAATTTTTTTTAAATACACAAAAAAATTTTAAAAAAAAAAAAAAAAAAAAAAAAAAAAAAAAAAAATAGAACCTGAAACTAATGCTATTACTATTACTATTACTAGTAGTACCTATGGATACCTAACAATTAGCTTAATGCAACAGCAGCACCATCCCCACGAGGGTCACTTCCTCCAGCATAGATTAATTGCCCTTTTTGAGAAACATTCTTAATAATTTGTGCTCTGCCAAATGTACCTCTTGCATAACCAGTAAGTTGTTCAACAGTATGTCCAATCTTTTTCAATTCCTCAACCACACCAGTGTCAATTCCTTCTTCAAGTTGTACAAGAGTTATAGGTGTATGAACAGGACCATCGGCACCGCGACCTCTATCACCCGATGTATCCTTATCGGCATTTAACACAAATCGTGGAGCATCAATCAGTTGTTGTGGGGTCATACCAAACACAGTCATGTTAATTACGTGTTGTACATGACATACCGGTTGTGCGAATCCACCCATGTTACCAAACCCAGCATAGAGCGATCCGTCTGAATTGGTAATCATACCGGGAATAATGGTATGGTATGGTCTTTTGCCTCCTTCCAAGCAATTTGGTACTCCTGGGGTTAAATTAAAGTTACTTCCTCTATTTTGCAAGCAGAATCCATATTCTTCAACAAGAATACCGGAGCCAAACCCTTCATATACGGAATTTATAAATGAGCACACCTCTCCATTGGAGTCACTGACTGTGAGATACACTGTATCGGATTTGTATTTTGGATCAGGGACACCATGGGAAATTGTATCACTATCGATAATCTTTGTTTTATTTATAAGTTCTGATCTCGTCTTTAAATATTTTGGACTCAATAACCCTTCAATTGGAATGTCCTGAAACTTTGGGTCTGTTACATATTCGTCTGAATCGTAGAATCCAAGTTTACATGCTTCAATTAAAATATGCAAGTACTCGGCAGAATTATGTTCCAATTCATACAAATTGATCTTGCCCAGGTTATGAAGTTCTTGGATTATTCCCAATGCGATTAATGCAACCAAACCATGTCCATTTGGTGGAATCTCCCAAACATTGTAATCTTGGAAATTGAGTTTGATTGGATCAACCACTGTTGAAGTATGGGTTTTGAGATCATCCAAGGTGAGTTTATGGTTTCTCGATTTGGTTGTTTTGATAATTGCATCGGCAATTGGTCCGTTGTAGAATGCTTTCTTTCCTTCTTTGCCAACTAATTTCAAACACTTTGCGATTGCGACATTTTTGACGAATTCACCTTCATTTGGACCTCTTTCTTCATCAATGACATACGGATTATGTTCAACTGCCGGGTTTTGTCTTTTCAATTTTTTGACGGATCCTTTCCACATGCGACTTGCTAGTTCAGAAACCGGGAATCCTTCCTCTGCTAATTTAACTGCTGGTTGTAAAATCTCTTCAAAAGTAACTTTTCCAGACCCCCATTTCTCATATGCATCATGCCATGCGGCAATTGCACCAGGAACGGTCACGGAAAATACTGACTCGTATGGGATTCTCTTCATTGGTTTGCCCTTGTTGTGTTCATCCCATACATCTTGTGGTGTGACATTCTTTGCTGCTCTACCTGAACCATTCAATCCCAAAACTTGGCCACTAGTTGGATCAGATTTGTTTTTAAGTTTATAATATAAAACAAAACAATCACCACCAATTCCAGTAGACCCCGGTTCGGTTATTGTTAATGCTGCTGACACGGCAATTGCTGCATCAACACAATTCCCACCTTTTTCCAATATTGATACACCAGCATGATTTGCTAACGGCTGAGTAGAAGCTACTATTCCTTTTGATGAATACACAGTCGACCTCCTTGAAGGATATTTCATAAATTGACTAGACATGGTTGTTGGTTTGGGGATTTTCTTCATCATTATACTTTTTTTGGGAGCAGTTGAATCAAGGAAAACAGTTGATTTAAATATCCATGAATCATACGGCTCTAATCAAATCCAAAAAATTAAATTGGACGATGGTGGGGCTGGAAATGTGGAGGTGGTTTCCTAATTGGGGCATTGAAGCCGCTCTCGCTCTCACAAAAAAATAGTTCGTTCCGATCAGTGCACTGTAGGGTTAGTGATAAAATCGGCAAGGATTAGCAATGCACCAAATTAATTATTGGATAATGTTTGACTCGGAATGGAAGTACAATCACTAGGGGCATGGAGTATAATATGAAAGATTGATGGAAGAGACACAATTATAATAAAAGATGCTTCAAAACATTGGAATTAGTGCTTTTTCTTTTTTTTAAAAATTAATGTTTGCTTTCTATTGATTAAGGGGTTAGGTCCGATGAAGTAGATCAATATTTTTATACTGTGTAGAGAAAATGATTACGAATCTCATTTCATATACAGTATGTACATATTTTGGTGTCGTTATTTAGTTATGACTTTAACACTAACTACATCCGCGTGAAATACTTTAAAAGTTGTCAACAGGACAAGCCAATAAATGAGTGAATGACCTGTATTTAATAAAACAGAAAGTATGCGAGTGTGTGTAAAAATCACAAAAAAAAAAAATAGAAATGAAGGCAGTATTAAAGAAATACAAAAAAAAAAAAAAAAATTGTATTACACAATAGAAAAAAAGAAACTTCACCCTTATCAAGGACGAAATTTTTAAATTTGCTTAATTCATCATCAGTTCTTTTTGTCACTTTATTACAACTACTACAGTATCATGATCCTAATACCTATATTAATCACAGTTATCGCATTATCAACGATGTTGGTTGGGGTGTTGTTGATTCTATACCTTAGAAAATCGACTGGCCAAATACAGCTTGATGAAGAAGCACTACTACAACTTGACCCCGAACAACAGGAGTTGTATTACCAAGCTAGAGAGTATCTTGATGGTAGTGACTACATGAAAGGAATTTTGACCCTAAGTCAAAAGTTGTCGATACAAGAAAGAGGGATAAATGCGTATGAGTTTATCAAAGACTCCATGTTAACCAACAATGACCTATTAATTGTCAACAAGAATGAGTTGAACTTTTTCCAGAATTTTGAATGTTCATGCCAGACCAACCTTCCTATGAACATAACGAGCTCATCGAGCACTACCATCTACTATGAATGTAAGATTTACTCCTTGCCGAATCCAGAATCTACTATCATATCATTAGGATTGGCAGCTAAACCATACCCTTGGTTCCGTCTCCCTGGAAGACATAACCATAGTGTCAGTTATGACTCAAATGGGTTTAGAAGACATAACGATCCTTTCCCACCAACTGCACCCGCTCCATTCCCAGAATTAAGTGAGGGTGACGTTGTCGGAGTTGGCTACAGAACGAGTTCTGGAACGGTATTCTTTACTCGTAATGGTAAGAAGGTGAGTGAGTCTAAGATTGGTGGTCACATAAAGAATTTCAAGATTCCAAATCAAGGACAGTTATTCCCAACTATTGGAGCCAACAATGTTGCATCTGTTCATGTCAATTTGGGTCAAATGGGATACGTTTTCATTGAAGCTAACGTGAAGAAGTGGGGCTATGCTCCTTTGGAAGGTAATGGACCAGCTCCGCCAGTGTACAAGAAATTCAATAGTGATATACTATTGGAACGTTCTGAGATTGACGAGTCTGAAATAAGTGAGAGGGAGAATGATTTCCCACCTGATTTCTGGGACAATGGTGAGTTTGAGGCTGACGCTAACGAAAATGAAAATGAAAACGAAAGAATAACTTTAAATACTTTGGATAGTCCACCCTCGTACGATGTTACTGAGGGTCCAAGTAACCAATCTGTAGAATAAATGAAGGGTTATAACTTGTTTTTCAAAAAAAAAAAATAAAAAGAATATACAAAAATACCAATAATGCCGATGCATTATGTAAGTGAAAGGTTATCTGTTTGATAATTTTTCAAATAAAAAAAAATGAGCTCTCGTCCGGATTCGAACCGAAGTTGCAAGGATCAAAACCTTGTGTACTAACCAACTATACTACGAGAGCAATGTCAAAAGCGGAATTGAACCGAAGTCCTTCGCCAGGGTTCACCAGTGGTTGGATCAACCAACATGTCAAAACTATTTGATTGACGACACTGTAATTTTGCTGCATGTTTTTACCAACTCTAAAGGTCTAACAAATAGAGACTAGACATTAACTTCTTGTTAATGCACATGATCTAACTAGACAAAATTCCCCATCTCGTTAATTACTTTTACGCTTCTCTCTACATACACCACCCCTTGAAGTGCTTGTTTAACCCCAGAAGTTCTTGTTTAACCCCAGAATGTTCCTCGCACTTTCAAGTCCGTCAAATCCGTCTTATTCCGTCTTTCGTGGCAATATTTCTTGTTTTTAGAGTGTGTTTTTATTGCCAAATCTCTCTTCTCAGGATTTCACGGCATTTTTCTCTGTTTCGAAAAACTGTGGGGTATACTCGGAGTCAAAAAAAAAAATAAAAAGAAAAATTTAAACATCAAAAAAGAACAAAAAAAACGTGGAGATGTGGAGACGTGGAGAAGTCAAGACGTGGGGTTTTAGGGATCTGGAAACTTGGAAACGTGGCATAATGATATGTGGCTGTGAATCCCGGCTGGACTTAAACTTCCAGTGATGTTGTGTTGTTTCATGTCATGGAGTTGCAGAAACAATGTTCAACTTTGAGAGCAATAAAATATTTTACTGCTTTCCGGATCATGACGCGACAATGTATGGGAGGAGGAGATTGATGCAAGTGTAGGTAAAAAAATTTTTATCCCACCGAGACAGGTGTGGAAAAAAAAAATAAAGAAACAAGATTTTTTTGCGGCACTTTATCTGAATAAAATTTAATTTTGGGTGTAAATACCCCAACTATTTATATTATTGCCAACAAGAGAAAACTGCCCACCACAAACTTCTCCACATCTTCTCCTCACTTTCTTTTTCGTCAAAATTGCCTTATATAAATTCATATCTCTTCCTTATCAGTCCAATAAAATTTCATCTTTTTTTATTATATTTATTATTTTTTTGTTTGCCCTTCAAGAAGCTTGCACTTTTCCTTTAACACTTTACTGATCGAATAGATATCGTAAAATAAGTTCTACCCGCTAAACCCATTCCATCCCATTTCATTCCCCCACACACACACACACATTAAGAAAATAAAAACAAACGGCTAATGATTCAGAAATTCACTTGCGTTCCAATTACGGACTATGATGTCATCGTGGTTTCCGATGGTTCTAGAGAACAAATCAACTCGAAATTATCTTATTTAAAAGATCTCTCCAATAAACAAATCCCAAAAAACACCCACATAACATACTTGCAAGATCTCCCAAGCTTGTGCCGCCACTTATCCAGTACCACCTCCCTGAAGACATACAATGGGAAAGTTTACTTTATGTTTTTCAATAGCTTGGATTACGTACAACAGCTAATCTGGGACGTCCTTGAAATTTACGGCCAGTCAATATTCAACTCAGCACAACCACAGCCAATTCAATTGAAAAACACGTATTTCTATTTCGGTTTAGTTCAAGAGCAGGAACTCTTGGACCCATTTATATTAAGTTACAAGAAACGCACCGTGGACGACTTCAACACCGTAGCAATGATGGTTAGTGATGTTTTGAACAAAATGGGCTACATGTTAGGAGGAGTCAAAGCTGTTTACATAGACGATTTCCAATTGGTTGGTGAGAGGAACATCGCATTGAAAAAATTGATTAGAAACTACCCAAAAGTTGAAAAGTTTGAACTAGCTACTTCATGTTAGGTTTTTTTAATATAAAAGTATTTATTTATGAACATTTATTTATGAACATTTATTTATTTATCTATTCGCAGTAATCCTGCGGGCTGTGTTTTCTCTCGTTCCATCACGCACTTTATTATTTTTTTTTTATTTGTTGATCCATAAACTTTTGTTTGTTCGCTCGTTCGTAATTTCTCAATGAAATTTCGATTCAACGAAAAGTCAAAGCAAGAAAGGAAAAAGAAAAAAATAAAAACCAAAACTAGAACCACACAATTTCAATTTCAATCTCACTCTCACCCACTTACCCCCTTTCTTGCCATTCGACATTTTTCAAAAAAAAAACTCACACATATAGACCAAAATATGGAAAAAATAGATTTATCAACCAATTCTAGAAAGCTTCAAGAAGCTTACGACAATGTTGTTAGGGGAGAACCAAGTTCAACTTTTGTCGTCTACTCCGTGGACAAGAACGCAATTTTGGACGTCACCGAAACTGGCAGTGGATCATTAGACGAATTCGTTGAGAATTTCACCGACGGCCAAGTCCAATTCGGTTTGTCTAGAGTCACCGTCCCAGGATCCGATGTTTCCAAGGTCATTTTGTTGGGTTGGTGTCCAGACAATGCTCCGGCCAAGTTGAGATTGTCATTTGCCAATAATTTCGCAGATGTTTCAAAAGTGTTCAGTGGATACCACGTGCAAATTACTGCCAGAGACCAGGATGACTTGGATGTTGATGAATTCTTGAACAGAGTCGGTGCTGCTGCCGGTGCCAGATACTCTACCCAAGGTTCATCCGGAGTTGCCAAATCAACTACAATCCCAAAACCTGTTTCCAAACCAATTGTTGCTAAACCAAGCACTGGATCCAAGCCATCGTCATCGTCATCGTCATCAGGTCCATCATTTGTTCCAAAGTCAACTGGTAAGCCAATTGCTCCAGTTAAGCCAAAACCAGTTTTGCCAACTCCATCTGGATTCAAACCAAAACCAGCTTCAAAACCATCCACTGACAACGGTTGGGGTGATGCTGATGACGTTGAAGAAAGAGACTTTGATGAAAAACCATTGGAAAATATCCCATCTGCATACAAACCAACTAAGGTTAACATTGATGATTTGAGAAAACAAAAATCAGACACCACCAGTTCCACTCCAAAACCATTCAAAGCCGAACCGGCCAAGGATGATGAGGATGATGATGAAAAACCAAAACCATTATCTGAAAGAATGAAAGCTTATAACCAACCATCATCTTCATCATCTGGAAGCGATGGTAGATTGACTTCTTTGCCAAAACCAAAGATTGCAAACACCGTGGCTGATAAATACAAAACCAATGCATCCGGAAACGGTGGTGGACCTTCATTCGGTGCTAAACCGGTGTTTGGTAGTCAATCATCTGATGTTAAAAAGGACAAAGTCGTTGGTGGATTATCAAGAAATTTCGGTGCTGAAAATGGTAAAACACCAGCACAACTTTGGGCTGAAAAAAGAGGTAAATATAAAACTGTTGATAACAACGGTGATGATAATGAAGGAAATGATGCCGGTAAATCACAAGAAGCTGAAGAAGAAGAGGAAGAGCATCATGCTTCTGATTTGGCCAAGAAGTTCGAACAAAAAGCCAAGATTTCTCAAGAAGAAGAAGAGGAGGAAGAAGAACATAAACCAACCCCATCTTTGCCAACAAGAAACCTTCCTCCACCAGTAAGACAAGTTCAACCAGAACCAGAAGAGGAAGAAGAGGAAGAAGAGGAAGAGAAAGAAGAAGCAAAACCTTCTGCTCCAGCTCCAAGCTTGCCTACTAGAAACCTCCCACCTCCTCCACAAGCTGAAGAACCAAAGAAAGAGTCTGCTACTGCCACTGCCGAATATGATTACGAAAAAGATGAAGATAATGAAATTGGATTTGATGAAGGTGACTTGATTGTTGACATAGAGTTTGTTGACGATGACTGGTGGAAAGGTAAACACTCTAAAACTGTGGAAGTTGGTTTATTCCCAGCTACTTATGTTTCCTTAAATGAAAAGGGTGCTGGTAAAAGTATTGCTCCGGCTGCATCCGAACCAGAGCCTGCTTCTGTGCCTGCTCCTGCGCCAGTTGCTCCTTCTTTACCATCCAGAAGTGAACCGGAACCAGCATCTGGATCCAAATCTGCCACTGCTGAATACGATTATGAGAAAGACGAAGACAACGAAATCGCCTTTGCTGAAGGTGATGTGATTGTTGAAATTGAATTCGTTGATGATGATTGGTGGAAAGGAAAACACTCCAAGACCGGTGAAGTTGGTTTGTTCCCAGCTAATTACGTTGTTTTAAATGAATAAACATGAGTTTTGCTAGTAGTTGTTGCAGGTGTTGATTTTATCTTATTACTATTATTATTTACTTTATTGTTTCGATTACATATATTTATACAAAACGTCATAAACGGTATATTAAAAAGAAGTTTGTGTTTCCATCTAAAAATTAAGAATCTTGTATTGTATATATTACAGCAACTATAAACTCGATTTTACTAAAGCATACACCAAACACCACATCATAATAAACCCAGAAAGGTTGCTGAAAATTCCATTCAAAAACACCTCTTGTATCGGACTCTTGAAATATTTCGCAGGTCTGCTTTCACCACATATTATATAGAATATCAAGTTAGTCAATGTGATCCCAGCCAAGTAAAACAAAAACCCGTTGAGTGACTCTAGCGTCAATATTCCAGATCCTACTCCCAATGCTAGTGATGCAACATCGTGAATGTGTTGTAATTTCTGTTTGTTTGCTTCAATGCTTGGTTGATAATAAAACTTTTCTGGGGTCGACATTAATGAATTGAGTTGTAAAAGGTGATGGACGTAGGCTACTCTTTGGTTGTAAATTCTCTGGATATTGTGTGGCCGTTTTCTTTTTACTTTTTTTTTTTTTTTTTTTTTTTTTATTATCAAGATTTTTTAAGAAAGGGGCGAAAAGAAAAACGAGAAACAAAAAAAAAATATTACCGTATTTTCTGTGGCAAGATACCGTCCAAATATAAAATGTTTTTCTCTCTCCGATTATTTGTTTTTTTTTTTTTTAGCCACCAAAGATTTGCCAAACTACCAACTTTTTGCAAAAAAGACAATTACCATCATAACACATTGAATTCAGTTGGCGTAGTACTTCCTCCCCCTCCCCTCATTTGGAAAGAAAAAGAAAGTCAAAGCAGTGTATGATTACTATGGATGCGCATGAAGGCAGTAATTTTTCATTGAAAAGGTTCTTATTACAACTCCCCACGAATGCAAATTTTGATTTCACCAAAGATGTTCGGAAAGAAATCCGAAAAGCGTTATTTCTATCAGTTTCAAATAATGGGGACTATTTGAATTGGTTATTCTTGAACTCCTTCACGGATAATCGAGAATATACTCGGGATGATATGCTTGACAAGATCGATAAAGAGTACGACTGGACATTTACTAATTATTATAAATCCTTGTTATCAAAAACAGATCTCCAACACGACACCCACAATCACAGGGCTTTCCACAGGAACCTGCCTTGTGGAAGGATTTTCCGTAAAGGGGAACCAATACATAGATGTTTGACTTGTGGGTTTGATGATACTTGTGCATTATGTTCACATTGTTTCCAACCAGAATACCACGAAGGTCATAAAGTTCACATTGGAATTTGTCAGAGAGAAAATGGTGGTGTCTGTGATTGTGGAGATCCTGAAGCATGGACCACTGATTTGTTTTGTCCATATGCCAATGTTTTGGACGATGATGTCCCTATATATGATCGTGAGTTACCTAATGATTTAGCCAAATCGATATTATCTACTATGGAAACTATTTTGGACTACATGATTGACGTTATTATACATTGTGACTTGCAATTCGAAGATCCAGAAGAGACCACCATGTCTACTATCGAATTAAATACCATCAACAGCACATTGGACCATAGAAAATATGAGTGTTATGACGATAATTTCGTGGATGCAAATAATGACCAATATTATTTAATGTTGTACAACGACCAGGTGAGATATTATAGAGACGCCGTGCAACGGGTACATTTGGCTAGTAAAAAAGTGAAAGATTTCGCCATTATGGTTACTGATAAAGTCCAAAAATTTGGGAAAGCTAAAGTTATCAGTTCTAGAAACATAAAACTCCTATTGGAAAGACAGAAAATTCTAAGTTCGACAGGGTTAGCAACATGTATCAGAAGTCATCGAGATGTTTTCCGTGAAGATATGCTAGATGAGATTGTCGTGTGGCTTAATGAATTCGCCGAAAGTGAACTTTTCAGGACCAATACTATGGTTACGAATTTGTTCTGTAGGGCTTTTTGTGAAAAATGGGAAAACGGCTTGTTGGCAACTGGTAAAGAAGACACAAGTTACAGTTACAAAGTAGGTACTTTGGATCCTACTTTGAAGATTCCCAAAATCCCTTCTAGAGATAACAACGAAATTACACATTGGTTGTTTACTCCATCTAAATGGGATTTGAATGAAGACCTTACTAATGAATGTGGATATAATCTCGACATGAGTGAATATAAACGAAATATTAGCCATCATGGCTCGAGGCTCCAGTACTTGATCTACTTGGATATACGGCTTTGGAAAGCCACTCGTGCGTTATTGCATGACATGTACTCGACATCGTTGATAATAAACTTGCATTACAAAAACATCATTTGTTACCAGTACGTGGACATTTATCCAACAATTGTTGATATGTATCTTACCATGGATAGGGAGCCAGAACTCAGTATTATGGCAACATTGTCAACCCAATTGTTTACTTGTCCTACAAATTCAGCAGAAATAATCAAGCATGGAGATTTGACTCGAATCTTGTCATCCATCTATTCTTTTTTAACCACTGGAAGCATCAAATCACCAGACGATATCGATATCACACATCAAGTATCTATAAAGAGTTTGAAGAACCGCAGGTGGGGTCAAATTTTCTTTGATATCAGCTACATCTTGACAAGAAGCAAGAATTCTAAATTCATTCCCAACAGTAACGTTGTTCCTATGACATGTGATATGTTGCTCTTGTTTCAAGGTAGACCAGTGATGAAACGGGAAAAAACAAATCACGTTGAGTATGAAAGTCCAGACTACACAGCTTTTTTCCAGGCAGTCCTGGTGCTTTATCAATTTGGTGAAGTGATTGCTAGTGCTTTGAAAACCACTCGTGAAACTGATATGCTGGAGAGATCTCGCAACTACCAGTTTGCCATACAATATGTTCTCAAATTCTTGTGTCAACTTGAAAATAAAGAATTACCTGGACTAGTAGATAACGAGGTGGACATCAATATGTCTACACCAAAGGAGTATGTTCAAGAACCATACACCGGTACATCAATTCAGATCAGCAGGGTTGATGAAGACAAAGTTAGTTTCTTGCATCCAATTCACTCCTTTTTGGGGTGGTTAATTGAATTTGCGAAATTTAATGATATTTCACAATTGGTCGAAGTATTTGACAATGTGCAAAACAACTATCCTCCCAGCCAATTTCCAAGTTTGGCAGTATCGTTATTCGATTACCCAATCAAAACTATTGTTCTTCTGTCGCAGATTAAAGCAGGATTTTGGGTCAGAAATGGGTTTAGTGTCAAGTCCCAGTTGCAATTGTACAAAAACACAAGTCTCAGGGACTATGGTTATGTGAGAGATTTGTTTTTGATTCAAGTATTTGCCAACTTCAATCACCCTGACGTTATAGCGTATTTGATTTTAAACCGGTGGTTGCTTTTAGAAGACTGGTTGCAGGATCCAGCATCAAACACATATGACGAGAAAACTTTGCCGTATATGCTTGAAGAGTGTTTGAACTTTTTCATTCATGTATTAACTGAGGATATACATTTGAAGGGATATGATGAAGAGACGTTGTTGAAAATTAAAGTGCAAAGAGAAATCACACACAATTTGTGCTTTGGTCCTATGGGATACACTAAGCTCTGTGCTCAATTGCCAGATCATATTGTGGCTGATAGGAGATTTGAAATTATCTTGAAAGAAATGACCATTTTCAAAGCACCTAAGGGGTCAAATGACTTTGGTGTGTATTATCTTAAAGATGAGTATCTTGATGAAGTCAACCCATATTATTGTCATTACACAGCAAATATCAAGGATGATGCTATAAATTTCGTAAAGGAAAGAATTGCAAAGAAAACATGCAAACCTGTGGGTGATATCATCATTAACCCTAAAAAAATGGACCCTCTGGAGTTGGTTATTTACAAATATATTGGTAATTTTTCGACGTCATTACATTTCAACCATTTCATAATAAAGACATTACTTTATATCTGCAACAATAACCAAACAGGAGTCGAAAGTTTATTAGAAACAGTGTTACATTTGATTCACGTTTGTAGTCTTGAACAAACCGTGGATGTTGATAAGTATGGTCACTTTTCAGACAAATTTTTTGTTGTTTCAGAGACTTGCCACAAATCAATTGCAACTTTGCTATACCAAATTCTATTGGAAGAGGATCACAAGTCAACTCATACCAAGATCCGCAGCATCTTAAAAATATTGATTCAAAGAAACCCAGAGGTAATTTCCATTATGGAGTCGCAAATTCAAGCCTTTGACTTGAAGTTTGTTGAATTGGATACTGACAAAATCAATAGTGAAGATGAAGAAGGTAAAAAGAAACGGATAGCTAAAGAGAGACAAGCAAGATTGATGGCCAAGTTTAAGAAACAGCAGTCCCTGTTTATTAAGAAAAACCCGTTTGAGAATTTAGAATGTGAAAGTGACATTGAGATGGAAAACTATTCTGATGATCACGCGGCATGGAAATTCCCCGAGAGTCATTGTATGTTGTGTCAGAACGCCGCACAAGACGCTGGTCCATTTGGGATCATTTCGTACATCTCCAAATCCTCGGAATTTAGAAATGTTCCATTCGACGATGAGTATTGGTTTTTGAAGGCATTCTCTGATAATGTTGACCTTGATTCAAATGAAGGTGAACAAGTCGATGACAATTACAAGGTATGCAACCCACTATTACACAATAACCCACCTACTGAAGCATGGAAGTCTTATATGCAAGAAACAAACAGCAAGAGTGTCATTGGTCGTGGTTTCGATTTGAATGATTATATTGAAAGTCACGTGGTGTCGCTGAGTTGTGGCCATGGTATGCATTATCAATGTTATCTCAACTATCTCAACAATAGTCGAAACAGACAGAACCAGATTACGAGAAATACACCAGAGAATGCTGATCGCAAGGAATTCCTTTGTCCGCTTTGTAAGGCGTTGAATAATATTTTCATTCCGCTCTTGTGGTCTGGCAATGATAGAAATTTGCTGGAGTTTTTGAAGCCACATTCAGGTAAAAATACATTTACAGAATTAGAGATAAGCCGAACTAAGGATATAGACTGGGTTGACAGATTTACGACATTATCGGAACAAGAATTGGATTCCAAGTCTATTTTGACAAGTATGGGTAAAGAGATGATATCATCCATGGATCCAGCCAAGAAATTTTCTCACGAGCAACGACATTTCCGGGCTTTGTTAAGCAACATGTTCCAAGTTTTGTCGCTCTTCACTTTCCCACAGATATTTAAAGCCGATTCTGCTTTTATCTTGGTCGATACCATCAAGTCCATTGAAATTTCATTGCGTGGTGTGTCGTCGGATAGAAACTTGATTATTCACCAGCTTTCAAACAATTCGTTGATTAATTTAAGAACGTTAAATGAATTCCGAAATTCTAGTATCTTGATGAAAGTCAAAAATTGGTCCGATCTTCCAAACCCCAGAATAGATGCATATTCCAAGATATTTGCACATATTTTCATATTATCCAAATCGTCATTAAACCAATCTATTTTGGAAGTGGATTTCTTTCATAGCTTGGTAAATGTGCTTCCGTTACCATCTCTAGGTTTTTCATTCAATACTATCTTGGAAGCAAGTTTTGTTGGTCACTTGATTCAAAGTTTAAACATTATCGCTAAAGAAATCAGCGAAAATTGTTTGAAGAAGAATTGGTCGTATTCCATATTGGACATTCCAACAATCGCGGACATTCCCCAGAATGTGGCTGATGATGCCATTGCATGTTTTAAGAAACTTTTGCCAGTTAATGATATTGCAGGCATGACCTTGATTGATGATAAAAGATTTGGAGAGGTGATTTATTGTATGCTAGTTCGAGTTGCCACTCCGTTTTTAAGAAGAGCCGCAATATATGCATATGTGCAATGTGCTAATATCGATAACATAGATTTCTCCTTATATCCTGAAACGGAGATTGAGGCAGATCGTTTGAGCACATTTTTGAACATAAAACCAGTATGTGATTATTTACATGCTTTCAATGATCACAAATCCGATGAGTGCAAAATCTTCCATGACTTTGTCAATTTTTCAAACAACATTTCCAAAGGTAAGAATGTGCTTCACATAAAGAAAGAATTGGAGTATCCAGGTATAGTACGACTCGTCGAATTACCGGAGAGATTGGATTTCTTTTTCACAAAGTATTACTACCTGGACAAACATAACAACCCAAATATGGCAATAGAGGATCCAGCTATTTGTTTATTTTGTGGAGATGTTGTCGATGTACAAAAACAGGCTATTGGATGCAAAGAAGGTCAATGTACCACCCACTATTTGAAAGAGTGTGCTAATGATGTAGGTATTTTCCTATTACCAAAGGACAGATCATTACTTTTACTACATAAAAACGGAGGCTCGTTTTATCATGCACCATATTTGGATGAACATGGTGAAATTGCCGATGAAAGTAAGAAATCGAAAGCATTGCATTTAATGAAACCGAGATACGACGATTTTATGAGAAATGTTTGGCTTCAACATAATGTGCCAAATTGTATTGTTAGAAATTTGGAAAATGTGTTGGACCCTGGAGGTTGGGAAACTTTATAGAACAGCTTTATATATATATAAACATAAATATGAATTCACATGCATTGGTGTAAAATCAAGCTAAGAAGAAGAATAATAAAATAATAAAAAAAATAATCAACACGTAATTTATCTTCTACATAATTATAATGTCGCCAACTTCGTCATCATCATCATCATCTCCATCTTCATTGCGGCCATCATCATCAGGGCCAAATTGGACAAATACATCATCATCTTCCTCGTCATCGTCATCGTCAACGTCGTCATCTCTATCAAAATTCATATTGACGTCACCAAATTCAATGCTGGAACCAAACAAGTTTCTGGTAACAAACGCATATAACCCTTGAGTAACCCATAATTTGTTCACATAGGCAAACCTAAATTCATTCAAGGATGCCTTGCCTTTGTAATTTTTTGTCTTCACTTCACCATGTTTGGTTAAATATGGAGCTGGGAGTCCAATGCTAATTGGGTTATTTCCAATGTACACACAAACTCGGAACATGTTGGTATTAGGGTTGAAAAAAATCCCTGTTTGTGTTGTACAGACCATCATATGGGACATGGTGCTTCTTTGCTTGACCCATGTGCCACATACCAAACACCTGGCATTCTCACGCGTAGCTCCCTGTGGAGCTTTCAATATTGATGCAGAATAATCCAGTGGTAACTTGGTCAAGTGAATTATTCCTGGATAATCTAAAGTCAAAATTTTCAGGTTCATGTGTTTTGGGATTTTGGCATTCCATATTATATCAAACACATTGGTCTCTAAAGAATCGCTTGAATGGAGCAACGTCAAAATCAATTCATTGAAGGATGGAATTTGAAGTGCGTCAGTTAATGCCTTGGTATCACTTAATCTGGTTTGTAATTCAATCTTCTCGCCTAATTGAGCAAGCTCGGGGATACTCTCATAGCTGTTCTCCCCCTGAGATTTGATTGTTAATATATCCTGGAAAATTATCACTTGTCTTAAAAACACTCCTAAAATTCTTTCAATAGCGTTGTAAAGTAACAATGACATATCTTTATTGAATCCAGGCACTCTTTTGTCATTGGCAAACAACAAGTTACTTAAAAATTGGTATAATGCTTCAGAAATCTCGTCGTTGGTTGAACATGACTCACCCAATCCAAGCTTAATGAAATCGAAATAATCTTCATCTTCGTCATACCTGTTTAACAATGAGTAAATTGCGATACTAACTAATTTGGACATACCCCATCTTGCCAAAGTGGACAATGATTCATCAGATTGGAAGAACAAGGCTATCACTTCATTGAAGACGCTATCAAGTAGTATACGTTCATCCCAAAACTGTTTGACTTCTTTGGTTAAATCAAGTGCTTTATCTTTCCGCAAACGTGAAAACACCTTCTCTTCAGTGGTCAAACGAAGTTGAATAATACATAGCAAAAGCGTTTTGGTTGACCCAGGAATTTGCGACAAAAAGTCCGTATATCCTTCGTTGCCATTTAATCTTGTGGCAATTTCGTTCATTCTTATGGTGTCGGCTAGGATGTTGGCCAAATTCATCAATCTGTTAAATTCAGAATCAGATGGTCCATTTCCTGGATATAAATATTGCCTCTTCAGCAATGCAGTTGTAGTTGCTTCGACAATACCATACAAATTTCTACTAGCCTCGGAAATGTGTTTTGAGTTGATAAAGACATGCAATAATTGAGATCTTTTTGCATTTGATTCAGCCGCTTGCACAATCTGGTTGTATTTCGGATGTTTTGGAGATCCAAATAATATCTCTCTAGGTACAACGGAATCCATGTTCCCCATAAATGATGGAACAAATAACTCATGTAGATTATGGCATAACGGACAGGGATATTGTGAAATACCAAGAGTTCTTCTGGCCAAACATTCATAATGGATGCTGTGACCACACGTAGACAAGACTCTGGCTTCAAATGTGTTTCCATAAAGGAGAGATGGATTTCCTGTATCGTAACCAATTCCATAATTATCAGAGTCTGGATGGAAAAACGAATCTTTGTTCCATTCCTCATAGGCGACAGCTAGCCCATTACCAGAATCAGGTGGAAGTTTCCAGAATATAGGTGCCTTTGTATTGCTGACCATAATCCCAAGTGGTTTCGCACTAGATTCAAGTTCACCACACGCAACACAAGTACGCAACTGTTTGCTGTCATCACTAGTAGCATTGTCATCATCATTTGCAGTCTCGGAAGACAACTCCTTATTTTGACTCAAAAATTTCTCTCTTTGCTTGGAAAATTTCGTAAGGATTCTGTTTTTTCTTGCTTCCGCTTGTCTCTTCTTCTTTTCTGCTTCAGATTCAAATAAATTAGTCTTTCTCTTCTTGTATGTTTGCATATACTCTTGGCCAAAACAATCGACTAAGCTATCGACAATTCTTTTGTCCTTGCTAACAAGTTGATCAACCAAGTAATCAGCTTTTTCACAGACATGTTTCGACATTTTGGATTCAACAATTGTGAGTAATAAGTCTGTCACTGGGATATCAACAAAGTTCTCATTAAGATACTCTTTGCCATGTAATATTTCATCATCTAGTATAACGGCATGGATTAAATGCAACAAATGAGGAAGGTAAGTTTCATTCGAAGTATCAATGGCAACTTGTAAAAACTTGTAAATCAATTTAACAAACGGCAAAGTTTTTGCAAACTCGCCTATTCTCTTGTCTATAAACTCAACGCCAGACTCAATAATCACAGGGGTTAGGATCTTCACCCCTTCATCTTTCTTCTTTTTGGTGTTCTTGAGTAAAATTTCTGAAATAACTTGAAAATTACCAGGATCAATGAGAATGCTCAACGGATCCAAATTCTTGTACATTGACTCCTTCAAGCGGTATAATCCTGTATCCACCAATGCAGAAGGGGGTTGAAAATCAGCCACTTCAGATAAAATATCATCAAACTTAGTAAGGTTTTTAACGTCAGAGTCTACCTTCTCTTTTAATGGGGTGTATGCCATAGCTTCTTCGCACAAGGCATATGAGATGGAGCGCTTCAAATCGTCCCACCTCGTCTCTAATGGAGATTCATTGTTCAATAGACTTCTGTCAACAAACAAATTATAAGCAAACCAGATAAACCTTTCAACGATTGGGAAAAATCTCTCCTCATAGATTGTTTTATCAAATTTGACTTCATTTTTAAACCATGGATACAATTCCCATCTATCCAAGAAATTCATCAACGCTGTTTCTGGATCTTCAAATAATACTGCAACTTGATTCAAATGGAAATCACGAATGAACGTGAATTCTGGTAGAAACGTTGTGAAATATAAACTAGCTTGACGCGAAGCAATTGCACCATTTCTAATCCAAAACCCAACTACAATCTGCGAGCCTAATACTATGCTTCTCAACGACACATCTGTAATAGTAACCAAATCAGATTTATAGGCTTCCAACAAAGGTTGAAATTTCTTAAGATGGCGGAATTCAAAGAAAAACGACAACAACGTATTCAAAGGGTTGATGAAACTGACTGGTTGTCTACTTACTTGGAACAGTAACACTCCTGGTTTTAACATTGATTTCGGTTGCTTGATCAAGAAATCAAGTATCTGGACAGCAGCATTATCAACTTCCTGTTCATCAAACAACGTGAGAGCAAGATTCTTCATGCAGGTTAAAATTGGGAGTGTGTAATTCCAATACATTGTCAAATCAACAACATCCATCTCGACGTGTTCGCCATACTTTCTAACCAACGGTGCAAACCCTTGAAAATTCCTTAATAACAAGATCAACAATCTAAATGCGTTTGGTTCCAAGAATTTCACCATGCTCTTGTCGGCAATACTAGGGTTGAAGAAATGGGTCAAGTTATGGAATGAGAAACTGATCGCTTTTTTAATGCTTCGGCGCTGCTGTGTGTCGGGCCATCTGTCATGGTAGGTCGCATATCCTTTGCTCGCGTCGTACTTTGAATTATGCTCTTCGATCAACTTGGCTAAAGGTCCCAAAATATAACAAATTCTGTTTTGTTCTAGGATATTGCGAACCGTCTGCGGACAAGTAAACAACTGTGAGGATATATCTTGGAGTAAATTTAAATCCTCTTCTATATCAGTTAGCGCTTGCATGTTTAATAAAATAGGGTACAATTCGACAAATTGATTGGCAAATTCATTCTTGAGCTCAGGTGTTTTAATCAAATATGGAACAAGCAACGAACCCAAGTTCTTACGAATGGATTTTGGGAATCTAATTTGGAATGCTAGGAGTAACTGTAATCGTGATCCCGTAAGGTTACCTAACTGGGTTTTGCTATTCATTAAATCACTAATAGATCCATGCAAATCTAGCACCTCAACTGGTTGTTTCAATTCACAATAGTTCAAATTGACTAGTTTCCCTTCATATGGTATACCATTCTCAAAGTAAGTACGTTTTTCATCATTGGAAGAAGTTCTGAAAGCAGCATCAAGAAGACTGGCGGGGAGGACATTTGAGAATTCGAAACCAGGATCCAATAACAAATCAGCAAAATAAGTCTGTGCCAATACTTTAACTTGCAGATTATGTGAGTTCAAGATATCATTAAACCAATTTAGTATAGCAGCACATACTTTTTCTCTCAAAAAGTCACGTGCACTGATAATAGTTGCAACCAACCCATTTGATTCAACCAACTTTTTGGAACGTACAAGTGCCCTGGGGGTTGTGCTTTCTTTCAATAAGCAGTATCCTTCAGTGTCTATTTTATGGGCAATTTGATGGGCACGAGAATCACTGACACCTGTCCCTGTTTTGATGGCGTCGACAGCTTCTGTCAAATTGTGGTACTCGTCATTCCACAACACCAAGTACCATTTATCAGTGGAGTTTATATCTTCGGCACCTCCATAGGACTCGCTTGGTAAAGATGAATAATCTGACAAGTTTTCCAAGTTCAACGATGGGTATGCTTTATGTAAATCATTGTGGATAAAGGGTAAAGTTAAAATGGAATAATTTGTGACGTCCAAGACATAATCTAAAGCAATGGTCATTGTTTTTTGTAATGAATCCAACATTCCACTAAAGTCCTCTTCCATTCTTCCTACTTTGTCGTCTTTAATTTGACATTTACAGTTTAAAAGATGAGTAAATGCCTCAAGGTCGCCACAGTCACACATCCCTCCAGAAGTTCCACCAGAGGTGTAAGCTGATACATTGTGACCCAAATGATCTTGTTCATTGAAACAATAGGAACACAATACACATGTGTCATCAAATCCACAGTCCAGGCATCGGTAGACTTTATCGCCTTCTGCAAAAGGTCTGCAACATGCTCTATCTGGGGGATGGGTATACTTTGACTTGACTTTTTTGTAAAAAGGTCTTGTTAGATCCGTTTCAATCGGAAGATCATATATGGTTGTCATATCGCAGTCATCATTGCTGGTTATGCTGGGGAATAGGCTTTGTAAGTATTCGCCGTCCTCGGTTGCGGCACAGTACAAGGCTTTGAATACGTAATGTTGAATCCCCGTTGAGTCCTTGAAATGCAATTTCTGCGGAATTCCTACCAAAGTCCTCTTGAGTAAGTCGGAATTCATTATCGTATCTGTGAGTTGTATAGTTTGAAATGCAATTGAAATAAGTTGAGTCTCCTGTAAGAAAAAGATTCCTAGTCATTCCTGTGATTCCTGGAGTCTCTATTTTCTCGTTTTTCTAGATTGTGTTTTGTTGAATAAACTAAAGAAAAAAAAGGAAAAGGCCATACATATATATTATATGCAGTCCCTCCAAAAAATCAAAGACTAAGAAAAAAATTTTCTAATGTTTTTTCGGTTGTGGTGAAAAAAAAAAAAAATAATACCAATATCAACCCATCTGTAAATACAACCCACTTATCAGTTGCAAAAAAACAAAAAGATAATAGATAATGACTGTTTTAACAGATCCAGTTGACCAATACAACTTAATCACTAAAGGTTTACAAGAGACCTTAAATGGACAAATCATCAAGGATGTTTTAGAAAAAGAAAATAGACCAGTCAAGGTTTACTGGGGTACAGCACCAACTGGTAAACCACACTGTGGTTACTTTGTTCCTATGATCAAGTTAGCTCATTTCTTGAAAGCTGGGTGTGAAGTCACAGTTTTATTGGCTGACTTGCATGCGTTCTTAGATAATATGAAAGCTCCATTGGAAGTTGTCAACTACCGTGCCAAATACTATGAGTTTGTCGTTAAAGCCATCTTGAGATCCATCAATGTCCCAATCGAAAGATTAAAGTTTGTTGTTGGTTCTTCTTACCAACAAGGAGGTGATTACATTATGGATTTATTTAAATTATCCAATGTCGTGTCACAAAACGATGCCAAAAGAGCAGGTGCCGATGTTGTCAAACAAGTTTCCAATCCTTTATTATCTGGATTGATTTACCCATTGATGCAAGCTATCGATGAAGAACACTTGAAAGTTGATGCACAATTCGGTGGTGTTGATCAAAGAAAGATTTTTGTTTTGGCTGAAGAAAACTTGCCAAGTATCGGTTACAAAAAGAGAGCGCATTTAATGAACCCAATGGTTCCTGGATTAGGTCAAGGTGGTAAAATGAGTGCATCTGATCCAAACTCAAAAATTGACATAATCGAAGAGCCAAAAGTTGTCAAGAAAAAAGTCAACAGCGCTTACTGTGCACCTGGTGAAATCAATGACAATGGTTTGATTGCATTTATCGAATACGTTATTCAACCAATTAACGAGTTGAAAACTGGGGTTGAAGGTTCCTTCAATTTATACATTGATAGACCAGAAAAATTCGGTGGTCCAATGCAATACGATTCTGTCGAAACATTAAAGAACGACTTTGTCGAAGGTAAATTGGCTCCTCCTGATTTGAAACTGGGTGTTGCTGATAAGATTAATGAATTGCTTGCTCCAATCAGAGCTGAATTCGACACTAATAAAGAATTCCAAGAGGCTGGAGAAAAAGGTTACCCTGTCGAACAACCAAAGGAAAAGAAGAAGAAAGTCAAGAAGATTGGTACCAAGTACCCGGGTGCTGTTCCTGCTGCCAAAGAAAACATAGAATAGATAATATAGGAAAATGTTAAATATATGTATGGATGACAAATTAAAGGAGTAGATTACCATAAGAAAAAAGGAATAAGAAGAAGCGTCCCCGCCGTTACTACTTTCTGGTTCTTGGTGATTGAATTTGAGGATCACATTTATCGCCCGTCATAATTCCGTCGGGTTTTATCCATACGCGGAAAAACCGCATCCCGTGTTGTTACAATTACGGAACAAAAAGAAATAAAAAACAAAAAAAAAAAAAAAGAACAATGAAATTCGGTAGAAATTCGGTAGAAATTATTATAATTTCCAACTGTTTTGTACCACCCAAAATGGCCACGGAAATTAGTAATAGGGGTGGCACAGAAAAATTCAGAGTCCGATTGTGTTCTTTGAAACTCCATTTTTCACAATTTCAAGTAACTATAAATATGCATTGAAATACTTGCATCCTATGGGAATATTTTTCTATTTTTCTCCCCAACAACAATACCAACTAAATCATCAATAAAATCTACTACACTTCAATCATGCCAAAACCAATTCAATTGTTTTCTGTCCCAACCCCAAACGGTGTTAAAATCGGTATGTTCTTAGAACTTTTGAAAATTCCATATGAAGCTACCTATGTGGATTTTTCAAAGAAAGAACAAAAATCCGATTGGTTTGTCAAAATGAATCCAAATGGTCGTATTCCAACAATTGTCGATCCAAACTTTAAGACTGGACCTATTACTGTCAGTCAAACTGGTGCTATCTTACAATATTTAGCTGATCACTACGATAACGACCATAAGTTTTCTTACCCACAAGGAACTGCTGAATATTACAAAACTTTGGAATACCTTATCTTCCAAGTTGCTGAAAATGGACCAATGCAAGGTCAAATGGAGTACTTTAAAGAAATTGCTACTGAGAAGATCGACTATGCCATCGATCGTTATGAAACTCAAACCAAGAGAATCTATGGTGTTTATGAAGACATTTTATCCAGAAACTCTGCCAATGGAAGTAAGTACTTGGTTGGTGATCGTTACACCGCTGCTGATATTGCATTACTTGGTTGGGCTAGCTTTTTAATTAGAGCTGACATTGATATTCATCAATGGCCATTATTGGGTAAATGGTATGATTCTCTCATGGAATTACCTGCTGTGAAAAAGGGGCTCACTGTTCCACAAAAGCCATGAAATCGTATAAGTAGAGGTTTGCTTGGTTATCTATAGTTTTTATCGACAATAAATGAATATAAAATGAGTATAAAATGTATTTAAAAGTATATTAAAACAAGCTACGTACAAGAACGAAAGAAATGTAGGTGAGAAGAATATAATACAAGTACTTTTTGTATACTTTTGTGGATTTATAGCTTTCTTCAAGAATCGGTTGCAACATTTCGTAGTCGCGGCATTGATAGGACCCGTCCTGAACAATTAGACGATAATTGGCGAAACGACTATGTAGGTTTGAGTAGTATGATGATAAACTCGAGTATGGTTGTGTGGATTCCTTCAAGTATTTGTTGAGTTGTGATTTGTATTTGATAGATGAAGGTATGGTACGGCGTCGGTACTTTGGTGGAGAAACAAGGGGTATTGTTGCGCCTACTGCGGCTGGAGCTGGTTCAACCGGGACTGGAACTTCCGTTACTGGTACTGGTACTCCAGTTATTTCTGTTTTCTCCTCTGGTGGTGGTGGTGATGTAGTTTTTGGTAGTGGTAAATCATAATCTTCAAAGTACTTTTCCCAGGACTCAACAAGAGATTCGTCTTCTGGTACAGGTAAGGGTAGTTCAGTTGTGGTTATTTCAAAAGGCTCTAGCTCTTCAACATTAGCACTCCATTGGAAAACAAATGGTTTCTTGTCTTCGATCACCTGGTAACAGACAGCGTTCAAAGAGACATCTGTTAACTCGTCTAATGGTATTTTCTCTGTACAACATTCGTGCACTTGCTCTATGGTGTGGCATTTCTCATTGGAGTACCCAGCCACAATTGTAACCTCATCTGAATCGTATTCTTTGATATCGGGATCTCTTCGTCTGGTGTGAGAGAAGGAGTTCCTTCTCTTTAACTTGGATTTTACCTGGGAACACTTGCGTTTGATCAGAGACAACCTTGTGCTATAACTTCTCTTTATGGACAGACTTTTACTCGATGTTGAATTCGAACTAGAATTACTAAAGTTGGAGCAAAAACTATCGTTGCTACGTTTGAGACGTAATCTCAAGCTGTTTCTTCTAGACTCTGGGACACTCATTTCTCAAATGATCATAGCTATCTTGATGAAAGGGAAAGGGAAAGGGAAAATGATCACTTTTTTGAAAAAAAGGAGTATTCATAAAAGGGTTCTAGAAAATGCCATCGGAATCCAGGGGGAGAAGATCATTTGTATTTATATGGGAAAAGAAACGGAAAGGAGAATATTTCAAACGTATCTCTCGGGATACTTACTAATAAAAAAATAGAAAGAAAAATTTCTTTTTCTGGAACTTTCATAGGTAAAAATATAAATATAAATACAATCACAAACGCAAACGCAAGAAGTGCAAACGCAACAATCAAAGCAAGCAAAGAAATCTGAGGAGAATAATATATATTATAAAGGGGGATAATTTTCACCGACTCAGCTGGCTAGCCTTGAATGATAACGGGAACATAACCGAACCTCGTGTGTGTTTGTGTGGTGTGAGTTTGCCTTGTGCCCTTGCATACCTTGTGTGAATAATGCCATGTCTTCCGTTCGATAAGAGCCGAGGAAACCCGAACCCAGTTTAAGAAGTTTACTGTTTTC
This sequence comes from Candida tetrigidarum, assembly GCA_030557055.1. NCBI lineage: Eukaryota > Fungi > Ascomycota > Pichiomycetes > Serinales > Debaryomycetaceae > Candida > Candida tetrigidarum. The sequence goes on from JAKTVF010000149.1 coordinate 25,574, forward strand.
ACACATGGGAAATGCTCTTGTTGAAGTTGACGGAAAAAATGGATATCAAAATACACATGAAATAACGCAAAAGTAAAACTGAAGTTTGTTTTTACCTTTCCAGGTATCGTTATTACAACTAACAGTGAGCCACTTATTTTCACATCCAAGAATGTAAAGCAAAAAAAAACCTAAAACACGACTAAAAAAAATCCTATGCAACTAAACCACTAAACTTCAAACACAACCACAAACAGATCTATGTTGTTGTTGTTGTTGTTATTGAAGTCTGGAGGTCACTAAGAGCGTTTGTTTCTTCTCCTCTTTGACTTGTCGTGTGATTAAGAATACTCTTGAGGGGATAGAAATCTTGAAATTTCCAGTAGTTTATATCCGTCTATTTCTTGTCGGATTTTTTTTCTCTGCGTTTAGTGTGTCCCAGTTAATTGTTGTTTTAGACATCGAGTGAAAATTCCAGGCAACATCTATTGTCTCCACCAGGCATGTTTTAGATTGTTTGCTTACTCCTATTGTCAATTACGACTGACTACCTCGAAAGTTTGTTGTTATAGCTCTAGTGATTGCTCACAACTGGAATTTAAAAATAATTCCCCTCGATTGTGTGTAGCTTCTTATTGTTTTTCTCAATTAGGAGTTGCAGTTTCCTCATTCAGAATCGTCACTGTGCGAAGTATCCTTACGTTAGTGTATGTTAGTTTACTGTGCAATACATAGCTACACGAGAGCATGGAGGGAGTAAGAATGGTATGTGGGATCATATTCTACCAAATATATCAACAAATAAACAAGTTGGTGGATAGTATTAGGCATAGTGGTATGTAAAAATATTTTTTGTATGCATAAACTCGCCAATTTTTCACGAAAATCAAGCCATTTAGAGAAACGGGAATAAGATGAGGGGAAGTTCATATTTGAAGAGAATGAGAGGGGAGATACTCGTAAACATTAGCCTGAACCGATATAACAGTGGTTGGAACCTCAATTAGCAACAACAACGAGGATAACAAGCTCATTCACCACGAACATCAATCGAGAACATCCCCTCCACCACACCGATTCTCCTGAACCGCACTTTTTCAGCAAACATCGGAACCAGAGATCTGGTAGAGTCGTTAGCGACATCTGCCAGTTAGCGTGGCCACGAACACGAACTCAAACAGTTCGTTCGTTCGAGACCCGCACCTGCAATACGAGAAAAAACACCGCTTCTATGGCCAAGTTGGTAAGGCACCTCACTAGTAATGAGGAGATCATAGGTTCGAATCCTGTTGGAAGCATCGCAAGGATGGTTTAGTGGTAAAATCCAACGTTGCCATCGTTGGGCCCCGGGTTCGATTCCCGGTCTTTGCATTCCTTTTTTTTTGCTTCATTTCATAAGAACAGAATGAGGGGATTCTAGGGACGAAATGAAACAAAGCTTGTTTTTTCCTTGTTTTTTCTTGATTATAACATAAGAATTAAAGTTCTAATGATTAGACGATGTAGTATTTCCACCAAATTTGAAACTCTTTGTGGGAGATCTTGCAATTGTTACATTCCACAAGCTACTCTCCCCCTGATGGCGCTGGATTCAACCCTGAATTTGATTATTTTAACATTCTTATGTGGTATTTAGTTTACATTATTTGTAGGGGCGATTTAAATATTATATTTTTTATGCCAATTCCATCCTTAATTTGAGGCTCAGTATAAAATTGTACCTAGTCAACATGGTAGTTTCTATAATAAAAAATAATTCTGTGATTTTTCTTGGCAGGACGTTGTTTTAACTATTTTTCTTTCGCAACTTCTATTTTAAGGTCCATCATAATGGTTGATGACGATGAAGGCTCTAAAGAGAGACAAAGAGTATAATGGATCTATTGTAGATTTGTCTCGTGTGACATATTTAAAAGAGTGTTTTTACCGAAAAACGTAATAATTACAAGGACTTTTGCTAGTAGCCAAGTTTTTATGGGGCAAATGAGACAAGGGCTCGAAATGTGGTACTACTTAAACAAGGAATTCATCTGGGATCTTTTTCCTAGAATGACAGTAGACCACAAAGCAAGATGATGAGGGGGGAGGAGAACGAGAAGGAGAAGAATGGAGGGGGAGGGGAGATCGACGGAAGTGAAGGATAACTACAAGTCAACGGACGTATGAATCAAGGGAATATGTCGTTATAGGGAAAGAAATATTATTATTTTTTTTTCCTTTTTTCCCTTTTTTATTCCTTTTTTTTTTATTTGCTCAATGTTTGTGGTGCACTAATTTATTTTTTTTTTCTTTTTTTCTTGTGTCTAATTTCCCCACTACAAAAAATAATAATAATTTTTTTTTTTTTTTAGTAAAGAACAATAGAAAATTTGTAGGATTAATTGCGCCGACATATTTTTTATTATTATTCCTTCCTTAGAAATTTTTTATTAACTCCACATCTACCTCCCTCTCCCCCCCTCCAGTTGAAATTCCAGTATATTATTTTAAACCTAAATACAATAAACGTGCAGGAATGTTACACATTTCCTTGATTCGGGTGGTCACTGTTAAATGACGGCATTCTTATGATCATCTTCTTACTTCACAATACGGCTAACTTTAAAGGGAAAAATAAAAACCACCCAGAAACAAAAACAAAAACAAAAACGACGAAAAAAAAAAGCCAAGTATTCGATCTTTTCCCCAAAAGAAGAAACGCCTCTATCTAGAATATAGGACCTGGATTAGAAGTAATAGGTGCAAATAAAGTTAAAGAACATGCAATCTTCTTTGAGTCTCAGGTCTATGGAGATCAGTAATGTAATGTTTGGTTTTTTGACTATTTGATTGTTCTATTTGAAAAGAAACTAATCATCGAAAATAAAAAAATACTTCCTAAAAAGGCAATTTTGAATATTCAAATACACACAAAAAAATAATAACTGAGTTGTTTCATTTAGCCCCTTCAACAGAATTTGCTTTACATGCTGAGTCTAAAAACTTAAATTGTTAGGCAATCAAAAACTTGTCTTTGGTGCCTTTTCCCTTTCTCCTCAGCATTGTCATCATTTGATTTCCTTGCTATTATA
>JAKTVF010000150.1:0-28605 GCA_030557055.1 Candida tetrigidarum
TTTTTTTTTTTTTTTTTTTTTTTTTTTTTTTTTTTTTTTTTTTTTTTTTTTTTTTTTTTTTTTTTTTTTTTTTTTTTTTTTTTTTTTTTTTTTTTTTTTTCTTTTTTTTTTTTTTTTTTTTTTTTTTTTTTTTTTTTTTTTTTTTTTTTTTTTTTTTTTTTTTTTTTTTGGATTTTTCTTTTTTTTTTGGTTTTCCGGTTTCTCTGCAAGGTCTGCAAGACAAAAATTTTTCAACAACACACCCGTTGTCGCATTGTTTGCAATTTAAAGAGAGTTTACGCTATGCATGTAAAATTAAAAAAAAAAAAATAAAAAATATTCTAGAACAAATCTACTTTACTCATTTACAGCTACAACTTTTTCATCAAACCTAACTGATTTTCTTCTTTCACCACTGACTTCGGAGGGAATTTCCAACTCAATCCCTTCTTCACCAACACTTTCCTTTGTAGCATTCAACATGTTTCTAATATTACTGGCACTTTGCTGTCCTTGGTGAGACGACGATTTCCTGCGTTCATTCTCCTTCAAATCCTCTTTACATTTGGCACACGCACAAACAAACCCCCAATTCACACGTAACTCTCTTTGTCTCTGGTGTACGGTGTGGCTTGGATTGACATAAGTGGTGGTTAGTTCTTCACCACTCTTAATATCTCTTGCTGCAACCACTTTCAACCCGTCAGTACGACGCACTTCTGTTTCAACTGAAGTGTTTGGACTACAGTTGTGATTCAAATGGGATTGTGTTAAGAACACATTGGAGTCTAGGTTGTTGATATTATATGTGCCCATCATGTACAAAAATTCACGATAATCGACTGGATTCTTAGGGAACACTCTCAAAAACTTCTCGTACCCTATCTTCCATAAGCTTTCTTGCTGTTCCTGGACAAACAAAGCTCCGCCACTTAAACTGTCAAATGTGCCGGCCGATGAATTTAATGCTTTGTACCTGATATCCTGAGAAACTCTGGCCATGGCATTGAATTGTTTCAGTTTGACTCCAGTTCTATCGGTAACACAATTGGCGTGTATCAAAGTAATGGCATAGAGAGCGTTCCATTGTTCTTCTAAGCAGTAATCTTGCAATTCTAAAAACGCCTCAGCATCAATGGTCTTATTTCTTTTGGCATTAGGATTAAACACATTATGTTTCAACAATCCATGTAAAGCCCCTTCCAATTGTTTACATTTTGTGGAACACCAAACTTCCGAGCAAACATTACAATCCAAACCTCTCAAGATTGTGTTTGCTTCCGATTGTTTTAGTAATTTCCCACAATAGGTACAAGCCGATGCGTTTTTCATTAAATTCACATTAGCCAACGGCGGAACAAAAAACAATGGTTCTTCAGACCAGACTAAATCCCCCTTTTTGATGTCCTTCTTGGCATATATCCCTTTGCCTCTCTTTGATGACATGATAATACGGACATTTGGAGGTAACTCAATATCAGGGGTCATCTCACTTGTGATATCTTTAGCGTATGTGAACTGCTCCAGGTTGTTTAATGCCAACCCAAATTGTTTCAATAATGTCTTGACTCTTTTTTCGGAAATGCTCCAATTTGGATGTTTCTGTTTGACCAATGCATGCAATTTTGCCATCCCTAATGATTCAGTAGATGGATCTTCTTTCCAAATGGCAATAACACAATCTACAACTTGTCGTTCGTGTGGAACCACTGGACCCGGTTCTTCTGGTTGAGAATCGTTTATGGAAATAACTTCGATCTTTTCACATATATCTTGAGTCATTGCTGTTGTAATGGTGGTCGTGGTCGTCGTGGAATTGAAAGTAATTATGGTTAATTGTAGTACGACTGTTAATGGTGCAGCCAAAAAAAAAAAATTAAAAAAATTTTCTCTTCTCCATATAAAGATCAGACGGGGTTTCGCCCTTTTTTTTTTTTTTTTTTTTTGTGGTTTTTATCGATTTGGTCGAAACTGGATTTCTCACAAGATCTCAAAAAGCCTATGAAGAAGGAAGCGAAATTACCAATAGATTGAATGCGTTGGTGATGACCACACATCCACTCGTCGGTCACCTGAAGCGTTGCAAATTCAAACTAATCTTGGTATATAATTATTTGGTCATGCACAATTATCATTTCCCGTCTTTCTTGTACTAATAGATATGACCGCCTTAGGCCTTATGGAATAATACGAATAATTGTCTCACATTAAGGAACTTCTCCATTCCCTGTATAAGCAGAAACCAACAAATTAGCAGACAATGACGTAATAAAACAAGTTTTGTCTTACTTCATAGTGTATCTCAACTACTTTACTTTGAAGGTAGTGTATCCACACTATAGAATATATTCTTGCATATACTTGGTTTCTCATTCTGTAGCAAAACATCACATTCTCTTTCTTTTTTGGACCAACAGAATTTCATTTTACTTCTCAGTTTGAACATTGAATTTTTTGCAACATTATATGCTCCTCATTTACAGATGTGATCGACGGTTCCTTTGCTCGTTTCGTTCTTCGATACCATCGCCCCAAGGATAATCTTTTCTCACTTTGCGATATGATCTTACATAATTCGAATGTAATTTCCACGATTCATACTCACATAAGACGCCTGTATAACATAAACACTATACAGTATGGCAATGGTTTCTAGTTGTTTGAAATACTCTATCAATATTGCTGCAACTATCCCCATATCTTTTCTTTTTTTTCTTCTTCATTATGTATATGTTGCCGTGGGATATACTTATACATGGTATGTTATCGCTTGGACCATTTCAAATATGACCCAACTCTCAATGTCGCCATTATTGAATTCCGACTTCCTACCATGTGATAAATAAAATACTCCAAAAGAATAGTTATACTTCCATATATTGACTTCTACATTTTCTGCCTATAAATTTTCAGCATAACTTGATGCAGTTAATTGGTCATGTGGTTTTATACTGCAAATTGTCCAAAATAGTGTTGCAAGTGAGTATTTGAATTTTGTGTTCATACTCTTGCCGTGTATTTCGTTTTTTATTGTCGAATACCACAAGCCCTCACCTGATTAGCCCCTATGAAACACATACCGCTACCCTTTTATTTTATTTCATTCTTTAGTTTGCGTTGTTATTATTGTGTCTGTTGAAATGCGAAGGAATTCATTGGAAAATAATTATGCAAAAACAAAAAAATTCCGGTGCGAAAATACCAATGGAAATAATATTGAAAATGAACACGAACATGAAAAAAAAAATATCTCTCTGGTTTCTTCACTTTTTTTTAGATTATACCAGGTTAATAGCACTTCCACAAGGACGCTAATCGATATTAAATGATGGTTGGTTAGATCTCAGGGTCCCCCATCCGTCTAAATGAATATCGGATTATCATTGATCAACGCTGAAGTAGCGATGAGGTAAAATAAAAGAACGAACATGAGGCAAAGGGATTTTCAATTTTTTCTACGGTATGTTGTGAGTATTAAAAAAAAAACTACACAAACCCGTGAATATGGCGCAAAGTTTCGTTTATTATTTGTTTATTTTTATTTTTTCACATATTAGCTGCAAATTCAGGTCCCATGGAAAATGTTTCATTTGTTCTCAAAACACAATTCTGCTTATTGTTTTGTCCCTTTCGAATTTTTAGGTAACTTTTTTATGGCTTAACCCAGTGGTATCAAAGATAAACACAGCCTAGACAGTTGCATTCCATTCAAATAATTCCTTGTATCAAGTGTCAATTTCAGAAAGAAAAATAATAGCAAGAGCCACCATGATACGACTAATCATCTGGGATCCACGCAATCCTGTAAATCTTTCGCTAATTCATGGAAATATAAATACTGCTCAAAAACCCACTTAAACTTTTTTAATTCGTTTTCATTTTTTATATCATCAATCTTATAGAAACTCATAACTACACAATGAAGTTTTCTAACGTCGCAGCTGCCACTGTCTTTGCTTCTTCAACCTCAGCAACTATTATTCCAATCATTAATGCTGTTTTAGGTCTTCTCAACCCAGGCCAACAGGCTCCTACTCCTGCTCCTGCTGTTAGTGCTCCAGCGGGAACCAATCCAAAGCCATGTACTACCCAAATCCCAGCAAGCCGTACCACCATTATTATTCCATGCACAACCACTGGTGTTGTTACTTATCAAGGTTCTGTTACCACAGTCACCTTGCAGCCAGGTACTACTGTCGCTACCGTTCCGCCAACCACTGTCACTCTTTATCCAACTGAAGGACCTGCCACTGAAACTGTTAGTTCCGCTTCTCCAGAAACTGTCACTGCTTCTTCATCCAGTTCTCCTTCTTCATCCAGTTCTGCATCTCCAGAAACTGTCACCGCTTCTTCATCCAGTTCATCTGATATTATCAACATTCCAGTCGGTAACACTGTCACCGTGTCTGCTCCACAACCATCCACTGTTACTGTCACTGCTCCTGCTAATGCTTACACTACTACTTTGACATTATCTCAAGGTAATAATGTTGTTTCGCTTCCTACTGCACCAGAAACCGTTACTGTTACTCCATCTGCTCCAGCTTTCCCAACCACTAACATCCCATCTGAAGGTACCACTGTTACTGTTACTGTTCCACAAGCTACTACTGTCACTGTCACTGCTCCTGCTTATGTCACCACTGTTACTTTGACCGAAGGTGGAAACACTGTCACCCTTCCAGGAAGCACTGTTACTGAAACTGTCTCTGGATCTTCTCCATCCAGTCCAGCCTTCCCAACCACTAACATTCCATCTGAAGGTACCACCGTTACAGTCACTGTTTCTAAGCCAACCACTTACACTGTCACCGCTCCAGGTTACACTACCACTGTTACCTTGACTGAAGGTGGAAACACTGTGACCCTCCCAGGAAGCACCGTCACTGAAACCGTCTCTGGATCTTCCCCATCTGGATCATCCCCATCTGAGTCATCCCCATCTAGTCCAGCCTTCCCAACTTCCATCGCAGCTGAAGGTACCACCGTTACTGTTACTGTTTCTAAGCCAACCACCTACACCGTTACTGCTCCAGGCTACACTACCACTGTTACCTTGACTGAAGGTGGTAACACTGTCACTCTTCCAGGAAGTACTGTTACTGAAACTGTCTCTGGTTCTTCTCCAACTGGTTCATCCCCATCTGGTTCTAGTCCATCTGACTCCAACCCTTCCAGTCCAGCATCGGTTGTCACTTTTACTGCGCCTGCAGATGCAGTTGAAACAGTCAGTGCTCCAGGTTTCACCACAACCGTTACTTTAACCAAAGGCGCAAACACTGTTACTGTTCCAGGTTCTGGTTCTTCTCCATCTGGTTCTTCTCCATCTGGTTCTTCTCCATCTGGTTCTGGCCCATCTGGCCCAAACCCAAGTGAACAATCATCTCAATCTCCATCAGAACCATCTGCTCCATCCACTGCTTCAATTCCAGTTGGTTCCACTATTACAGTTACTGTTGAAGAATCCACTGTTGTTACAGTCTGTGGTCAAGGTCACACCAGTGCTGTTACTTTAACCAAAGGTGAAAACACTCTTACTGCTCCATCTGGTCCATCAGACTCTAGTCCAACTGACACCGCTCCATCCGCACCAAATGGTCAAATGGAATCTAACCCATCTGGTTCAGTTCCATCTGCTCCAAATGGTTCTTCTCCAGCTGGTTCTGCGCCACCTGCTCCTTCAGGTTCTAATCCATCTGCTCCATCCACTGCTTCAATTCCTGTTGGTTCCACTATTACTGTTACTGTTGAAGAATCCACTGTTGTTACAGTCTGTGGTCAAGGTCACACCAGTGCTGTTACTTTAACTAAAGGTGAAAACACTCTTACTGCTCCATCTGGTCCAACTGACACCGCTCCATCTAACCCATCTAACCCATCTAACCCATCCGGTCCATCTAACCCATCTAACCCATCTAACCCATCTAACCCATCTAACCCATCTAACCCATCTAACCCATCTAACCCATCTAACCCATCTAACCCATCTGGCCCATCTAACCCATCTAACCCATCTGGCCCATCATCTCCATCTAACCCATCTGGTCCATCTGGTCCCCAACCAACTGTTGGTATAATCACCGTTCAAGTTCCACAAGCAACCACTGAAACTATTACTGGTCCAGGTTACACTACTACTATTACATTAACTGAAGGTGAAAATATCGTTACCATTCCTGTTCCATCTCTCCCAGCTGATGTTCCAACAGGTTCATCTCCATCTGCTCCAAATGGCGAAATGGAATCTAACCCATCTGGTTCAGTTCCATCTGCTCCAAATGGTTCTTCTCCAGCTGGTTCTGCGCCACCTGCTCCTTCAGGTTCTAATCCATCTGCTCCATCCACTGCTTCAATTCCTGTTGGTTCCACTATTACTGTTACTGTTGAAGAATCCACTGTTGTTACAGTCTGTGGTCAAGGTCACACCAGTGCTGTTACTTTAACTAAAGGTGAAAACACTCTTACTGCTCCATCTGGCTCCAGCCCAACTGGTACTACTCCATCTGGTTCTAACCCATCTGCACCAAATGGTCAAATGGAATCTAACCCATCTGGTCCTTCTGGTCCTTCTGGTCCATCTGGTCCTTCTGGTCCTTCTGGTCCATCATCTCCATCCGGTCCTTCTAACCCATCTGGTCCTTCTGGTCCTTCTGTTCCATCTGCTCCATCATCTCCATCCGGTCCTTCTGCTCCATCATCTCCATCCGGTCCTTCTGCTCCATCATCTCCATCCGGTCCTTCTAACCCATCTGGTCCTTCTGGTCCTTCTGGTCCAACAAACCCATCATCTCCATCCGGTCCTTCTGGTCCTTCTGGTCCAACAAACCCATCAGGTCCAGCAGGTACTCCATCACAACCATCAGGTTCTACTCCTGCTGCTCCATCAGGTGGTGTCACTTGGACTCCACAACCAGGTTGGATTTGTCAATGTGTTAGAGCTCCAACTTTTTAAATTTCCACACCAATTATAACAAAAGAGAAGGTTACCGTTCTTCCTTTTGACTATCTTTAGTACATTGAAAGTTTTTGGTTTCTTTATTTTTTTTTTTTTTACTATTCTTTTATTATTTTTCGGTTTAGCCATTTCTCCTCTGGCTATATTACTTTTGTTCCCACATACCCTGGTTTTATTTTATACTTTCTTGAATCTTATCTTTTATATTTTTTTCGGTTTACTATTATCATACTTTATATAGATTTATATATTGGAATGTATCTTGTTTCTTTGTTCAATAACAATAGAAATGTAGTAGTAGTAGTGTGATATTACTTGACCTCCGGTTAACTTGCTTGTAACTTGGAATCTCAATATAGTGATTGATACGACAGAGATGTTGTGAGGAAGCCTACAAAGAAGTCTTTGAGCATCAGTCAAACACGAATGATTTTTTTTGTATACAACATTCCGATATAGTGTAATGGCTATCACGGTTCGCTTTCACCGAGCAGATCGGGGTTCGATTCCCCGTTTCGGAGTTTCCGATGTAGTGTAGTGGCTATCACGGTTCGCTTTCATGATTTGTCTTAACAAGTTAGAAAGCTCCGAGCAAACCGGGGTTCGATTCCCCGCATTGGAGGCATTCTTTTTTTTGCCTCTCACATGGGAGATGAACAAGAAACAAAGAGATCGTCGCAATGACAATGAATCATCGGAAGGAAAACCAGTGCGTGACCCAGATACGACTAATTCGATCTTTTTTATTTCCTTTACGTTAGATATTTGCCATCTGTTGTGCTTTTTTTACTTTTATTTTCGCCACGTGTGTGGACCCAAATGGTTTGTTATTTTTTTTTTGGTTGGTTTGTTTGCTTGCTATCGAAGGTTGGTGTTAATGTCAGCCGCTTTAGATTTTGTTTGTGCCGCCATCGAGATGAGGTTTGTGCGGGTGTACGTTGCCTAGAAAAAGAAAAAAAAAATTTTTTTAGTATATGGAGATGATAAAAAACAAAGTATAATTGAACTACCAAGAAAAAAAAAAATATTTTGTTTTTCCACGTTTCTTTTTATCTTAATTTTTTATTATATAGTTACAAAAAAAAAACGAAACAAAGTAACACCAGGGTCTAGTTAAAGGTTGGACTTATTGTTGGTTATGTTTTGATCTCGTGGAACATTTATTCAGTTATTTGAGAACCTCCTAAACGCAAACACTCATAGAAATATACACACACATATACATAAACACACACACGCACAAAAGAGTTAGCGATGAAGTTTGCAAAAACATTGGAACGCACACTAGAGCAAGATGAAATTCCTCAGAAATGGATGGAAGCTGCCATTCAATACAAGGCACTTAAGAAATGTATCAACAAGGTGGTCAACGAGTTGGAATTTTTAGGGTTGCAGAAGAACACTTTAAAGTTGCTCTTGAATGATGAAGTGGTGGAAGTTAATGAACATGACACTAGCCCTGGGAACCCGATAATCGCTCAGTATATTTTGAGCAAGACGTCTCCTGATTCACATAATATTAAACCCATGTTAAAGATCACTTTGGATTACTCGAATGACGATATCTCCCATGACCATGTGGTTGAGTTAGGTAAAGAGTTGAAACAAAAACTTGAAAGCTTCTTGAATAGAGATGACTCCGACTCTGAAGAAGACAATAGGTTTATTGAATTGCAGGAAGATGACGGGGGAGATTTGAAGATTGTTCAAAGTAGAGAAAACTCCTTATCGCCACCAGGCTCTCCTACTACTTCACCGCAGTTGCAAGTCACTGAGACTGCAAACAATAACATCGATGAAGCTTTGCTATCACCTACAGATGGTCATAAAAAGCATGAAGTTTACATCATTTTGAACTCAGACTCAAAGTTCTTTGACATGTTGAACGAAGAGTTGAATAGTTTGGATATGTTGAGGAAAGATGAAGAAGTCAAGATCATCGAGGAGGTTAAGGTTCTTGCTAAAAAAATAGAAGGTTTCAAGTCCAAGCAATCGGAGTTGTATAAATGGAGGGAGTTGTTCAAAATCTATCTTGATTCAGAAGTCTATTTCAAGTACAATGATACCAATCTATCTACACAGCAAAGAAACAGTTTGCAAATCAAACAAAATTTAGACCAATTCATGACCAACTTGAAGAATTCAGGTGCGATAACCAAGTTCAATAAGAAGAGCAGCTTTGAAGCGTTTAATGAGTTTATGGCGATGAATTACCATTTGTTGAAATTGCTTCAGTTCCAAACCATCAACAACGAAGCGTTGCGGAAAATCTTGAAAAAATTTGACAAGCAGACATCCTTGGGGATTCAAAATACGTTCCCCCAATTGATTTCTAATGACCATATTTTCATGAGTGGTAAGTCGTTGGCGCAATCCGTATGTTACATTGTGCAACAATCGGTCATCAATGTCATCCCACAATTAGATGACTATTCGTGTCCAATCTGTATGGAGATTGCATACAAACCAATTAGATTATCATGTGGTCATCTCTTCTGTGTCCGATGTTTAGTGAAACTCAAGAAAGAAGATAAAACAAGCTGTCCATTATGTAGATCCGAGAATGCTATTCTATATGCTGATTCGACTAATTTGGATTTAGAGTCCATGGAATTGATGAAGAAATATTTCCCACGTGAAGTAAAAGAAAAAATAAGAGACAGAGATAAAGAAAGATATAAGGAACTAAAAGGTAATGCTAGAGATGGTGACAAGTGTGCAATTATGTAATTATGTAAATATAAAAATAATAATAATAATAAAAAGTACTTAGTATGTGTTATTGATGAATTTTTAATACAAGATTTTTGCCAATTTTCGATCAAATTTAAATGAACCTTGAATTGCAAAAAAGCACATATTCAGCCAGAATGACAAGTAAAACAAACAAATAGGGTGTAATAAGCATACTAAGAGTAACCACATCCAATTACAATCACATATTTCCTTGTTTTGGAAATATCATTGATCGATGAAATAGCTCATTATATAGCCACTACACAAAGTGGAAATTCTTTGGGATCGATATATCGGCCCAATAGTGTAGTTGGTGATCACATCGGTTTCTGATTCCGGTAACCTGGGTTCGATTCCCAGTTGGACCTCTAAGTACCTCAAGTAGAGTTTTATTTTTTTATTTTTTTTGTTGTTGTTGTTCCTGTCTCATGATACCAATATTGTATGCAGTATATATATAACAAGGGATTGCTTTCGTTAAAATGGTCTATAAACTGTTAATAATACACTCTTTGTCTTATTTTATTTCGTTGTTATTGTATATACTATTCATCAGGACTCGTCCATGATTTGTTGCACTTTATCTTCGTGAGCAATCTTGTTAGCTAAAGCAACGTCTTCTGCATCAGGCTCAGCAGCGTGTTTGGATGGATGCTTAGCGGCAACAATATTTTCTTCAACATTACCAATGGAAGCCTTATATCCCTTCTTACCGGAACCCTTTGCTTTGTTTCCACCAGTACCAACCAATCTATCTTCATCGGTTCCAACAACTGGAGCCTCATTTGCAATTCCTCCCTTTGGTGCTTCTGCAACACCAATCCCTTTTTCACCCTTGGATCCTTCTGCCAAGTTTCCTGCCAAATCCACGTTCTCACTCTCCTTATCAGCTTTTGAACCAACGGCATTCACAATATTATCCAAGTTGGCGTTATTCTTGGTATCTATACTTATTTTGTTATTGGCGTTGTTATTATTATTATTTTTATTATTATTGATGTTATTGTTATTGTTATTATTAGATGATGATGAGGAGCTCGATCCATGGTGAGCCAATTCGTATTCTGGGGTTGGACTGAATTTTATGTCTTGAGAAACCCACCACATCAACGTACCGATTAAAACAAACATGACAAGGTATCCTACTAATTTTCTTTTGGGATTGTTGAAAAACACAATTGGTTCTTTCAAGTTGGAATATGGCAGCTTTTTCTTATTTGGTTTCATGTAATATGGTCTTGGTAGACCATTATTGTTATAACTTCCTTGCATTGGTGATAATCAACGTGAATAGTAAATGCAGAGACTTGGTTGAAAGAGAAGAAAGAAAGAAAGAAAAAAAAAAAGAACACAGGAAGGTTATAGTACATGGTACAATTTTTTTTTTTCTCAGTCTTATTCTGATTTCTCTCCTTCTGGATGTTGAATATTTTCTTTTTCTTTTTTTTTTTTTTTTTTTTTTTTTTTTTTTTTTTTTTTTGGGGGGGTGTGTTTTTTTTCACCAAATTTTGGAACCCAACCAATTTTTTTGGTTTATTATTTGAAAAATAAAAATTAATGGTTTTTTTTTAGAAGTAAGTACGTCTTCTTTTTAAGCTGAAAGACGTACCACCATGTTATCACGCTAAACACATAGGAGTGATTGGGTTGTATAGGACGTGAGGCGATGTTATTACAAGGAAAAGGACGCGGTCCCATTTACCCGCTCTACAATGCCTGTGAATTTCAATATGGGGGGATTTTTAGCAATCTACGAGACTTGTCCCGTTGCCAAGGTTCTAGATTCACTACAAGAGCACTCTATTGTTTTTTAAATGAACAATAATACAAAGGAAAAAAAGAAACAACAAAGAACAAAGGAAAACGTATCTCTATGTATTACTTTTCGCATCTATAATCAATTGGTGGTCCAATGTTCCTATCTTACAAACTATACGTAAATTATTACGAGAAGCCCTTTGTGGAGACAATTTTTAATTTTTTTTTTTTGTAAATACTTTTTTTTTGTTGTTGTTTGCAACCACAATAACAACAGCGGTTAGGTCACTAAACAAATATGCACATTGTTATCACATTCATTCTATTCACCACAGTAATAGCAACCCCACCCGCATGTTTCTTGAGTTGTACGAGTGAAATTGCACGAACTTGTACCGATGGATTGACTGATATGTCTTGTCTTTGCATCAAGGAAGATGAAGTTGTTGCCTGTCTAGTTGATATATGTCCATTTGGTGTATTCATAAGTGCAAGAGACCATTATATCGGGACTTGTTTAGAACATGGCAGAGCTTCAGTAACCAATCCATTCCCACCAGCCGCTATATGGCCACCTTCCTTAGCAAAAGAAGAAGGAGAGGCAGAACCAGAGCCAGAACTAGTTTCCGATAACGAACCACAGCAACAGAAACAGGATACAACTTTCAGAACCCGTTTAACAAGAACCGTCTCGCATGTAACTCCAACAAATAGATACCCGACCACAACCAAAGTCACGCGATTACCCACAAATCAGCCATTTGACAACTCTGACGACAGTCTTTGGGAAGACTTAGATACCAGCGAGTCCGAAGATGAGTTGTATAATCCCAATGCTATTTGTGAATGGGAAGAAACCGATGCATTGGATGAAAACGGCAATTTCATTATCATTCGAAGACCAATTAATGTCCCAAAGAAATATCGCAACCTCGCCAATGTCGGCAACACCAGAAGAGTATTGATAAAACGTCCGGTTAACCATTATTCTGCCCAGTCAAACCACCAAGAACTAGGACAGTTGTCTGGTCAACACAGAATCCAACGCGTTAAAAAGATCCAAACCCGACAGTCACACACCAATGGCTCCGAAAATTCCTATCCACTATCGTCATCATCTCATTCAACCAAAAAGAAATCAAAGAAAACTTACGCTCCCGGTACCATTGCATCCAGAGGAAATGATAAGAAGGGAAGAACCAAAGTTAATAAGAAATCATTATAAGGTGTTGGGAAAAAAAAACAAAAAAAAAAAACCAACGAATAAAAACCTGATGTAGTAGAACTATTTGAATATATTTGCGTGAGTTCTTTTATCAACTTTAACATTCTCAATTCTTTCCCTAGGAACACTGACCAAACCAATCTCTCTAACATGCAATTGTTTGGAGTTTAACCTGTCTATCGAAGTTTCATACACATTGGACAAAAGTAAGTTTCCAAAGGGATCTATGACTGTAAGTATACCTTCAAGTAATCTGGAGTCGGTTAGCTTGACATGCAAGTTAGCACCAATGAATTTTTCAGGCGTAATTGGAGTGGACATGGGACTTCTTGCTGTAAATGTTGTTCACTTTCTAGGGTTCTTAATTTTTTTTTTTTTTTTTTTAAACATGGATCCCAAACCGAACATGCAAAACACGGTTAGTGGGAAAAAAAAAATTTGGCGTGTGACAATGCCCAAACTTTGGCTCCATCATTACAAAGTGAGAGAAAAAAAAAATTTCATCAAATCTTTTCTTGCACCTCTTCTTCTTCTTTTTCTTCTTCTTTAACATCTATCGCGGATTTCACCCTTCTATAAAGATCAGCTTTGCTTTTCGTCTATGGTAAGTTGATTTGGAGGTTCAAAAGTGGATATAAGCGTAAATTAACCTTAAGTGGAGCACGTTTCTGGGCGCCTGGTGTTGACTTCAAAATCATGGAACACTGGGAATCAGTTGTGACTACAAATTTTCCTTTTTTCTTTTGTAAAATTAATTCATATTTATCGATGTAGGCAGTCTCTAAACCTATTCGTTATAACTATTGGTGTACCCAATGGTATTCCAATCTTGCCTAAAATGGGAAACAAAAATATCGTTCAAAATTCTTGGTATTTTTTTTTCTTTCTTTTCATTACAAAATAATAGAACTAGAACTAGAATATCCCCCCACACACAGGACAATATGGAAAGATATCAACAGGTTCATGAGTTGACAACGCTTTACAATGAGTACAAGTCATTCTTTCCAGCGTGTGAACTAAATATAACTGAAGAAGCTGCCGACTCGAACTGTATCAGATTAACAACACACGAGGGGTTGAATACATCAATAACAGTTGGTCTTAAAGGCTGGTACGAAGTGTCGAAACCTAATAGGTCCTACGAAACATTCGAAGCACTAATGCAGAACATCAGTCCCGATTTTCTAAATCGTTTTGGCAATGAACTCACAAATAAGTTAAATAACTTGTTACAATGAATATATATATATATTTAAGCTATTATTAACCATCTATTTACAACAAAATTTGATTCAAGAAAGGTATCTCATACTTATTTCTTAGACCCTTTCTTATTCTTCTTAGATTCACCATATTGATTTTTGATGAAAGTTTCAACATCACCAACATCCAATCTCTTATGTTCTCTGACATAGTAGTGCTTAGATCTTGGCATGTATTTCTCTGGTTTATGCAAACATTCAATGTTTCTAATGTTTGGATTATAAACAGGGATTCTCACCTCTGAACCAACTCTATTAAGCACAGTTCTGATTAAAATATTCGTACCCAAATTCAAATGACCTCTTTTAATACCTATGATTCTACCAATGACATTGGATCTATCAAGGTAGGTGACTTTTATAATATCACCAGCACGTAAACCAGAGCCGTCATTCTTCACTAATGAACGTCTCTTTCCTGTAGGATCATGTTTTGCCAATAATTTCTCTTGCACGTAGTCCAAAACTGGTTTTCCGTTTCTTTTAGGAGGTAATGGTTCATAAACAGTTGGTAATTCTATGGAATGGATTTTGTTAGTATTTTCGTGTTTCTCAGTAAAATTGTCAGGGGTCCTTTTACATACTTTTTTTCAAATAATGGAAAAGTCTAACCTGCTGTATGACAGGCTTAACACCAAGAGATCTAGGTATGAGTCCAAACATCGTATGGTTCTTTAAAAGAGTTGATCTATTGGTCCTCTCGAGTTCAAACCGTAAGAATTTTTTTTTTCTCTTTTTTTCACTGCATTTTTTTTTTCATTCCTTTACTTTTACTTTTCTGGTGAGAATTTTCAGATACGTAACGTGATATTACATAAGCATGAAACATGATTAACTTTGTAATTACTCTCTTGGTTACTTTTCTCATCACTAATAGATTAATAAAATACTCCTAATTATATATATATATATATAACATTCTAGAATAAACTAAATACCCATCAGAATCTTGGACGTCTCTTTCTACCAGTGAATTTAGAATCCTCTGCGACCATTCTACCTCGTTTCCTCATGATATCCTTCTTTCTATTGATAAACTCTTTCTTACTTTCCATTGCTCTCTTTCTCTTTTTGCTCAAAGTCTTTGCTTGTTGAGGAGCTTCCATTTCCGCTCCACTCAAGTTGATCTGTCTTTCGGCCATACCAGCAGTCAAAACCAAATAGTATTTCTTGTGCCTTTTAGATTCTGGATCGTCTATCACTAAACCACCACCAAATCCTGCAACCTTCGCAGCACCCATAATGTTTTCTGTCTGGACATCATTCTTTGGATAGAATTGTGCAACAAACTTCCCACCTCTCCTCAACGAGGCATATAAAGTATTGAAGAAATTTAATAATCTCTTCTTTGGATCATATCCAGCAACATCGGCATTACACAACCATTGAATAACCGATATGGAGATGGCGGCATCAAAAGTACCTGCTCTGAAAGGTATACCATTACCAACATCGCTTAAAAATAAATCTCCTTCAACCCCTCTATCTAATCCGGTGGCCAACATGCTTGGTGCTATATCCATACCTATCCAGTTATATCCTTCTTCAGTTAATATCTCTCCCGACAATCCGGACCCACACCCTATATCCAATAAGAAATGAGGAGACTCCTTCTCTAGGTTCAATAGCTCCAATGCTCGTAAGGTCATTTTTGCTTGAATGTGTTGCACACGGGTGGACGATGTGTACTTGAAAGATTCTGTGTCATTATAGAACACTTCAGGTGGAGCAAGTTCTTCTGGTCTTGACATTGTTGAATAGTGACTATTGTTGCTATGCTTTTCTTTATTATAGATAAAAAGGGGGACTTCTTTCAAGATATTAAAAAAAAAAATAAAAATTATATAGCGTGCGATGATATTGGTTTTGAGATTTTTTTTTTTTTTTTTTTTTTTTTTTGGGTTTTTTTTTTGGGAACATTCTAAATAGTTTTGCCTGGTCTTGCGAATACAAACAACAACTTGGATACGTTAGCTAAAAAAAATTAATTAAGAAATATAATCTATAAACACAAAGTATTAACTTTAAGTATTATGTACTTAGAATCGGAACTCAGATTGTGCATCCGACTTTTCTTTGTATGGGTATGGTAAAGTAGGTTGTGGTTTTTTCTCATAGTTGAAATCAAACCCATCCTGGTCTTCGTCGTCTCGGCTCTTTCCGAGTTCAAAGAACAACTCATCATCATCGTCATCATCTTCGCCATAATTGTTGTAATTACGTAGTTGGTCTCCTTCTGCATCACTGTTGACATCTTTAGTTCTCTCATAGTTATGGAAACTTTGTTTTTCATTGGAAATATCACAACTCGAATCTGGATCACTCTCAACATCTGACTGTTCGGCAGTGACAATGCTTCTGACATCCTTTGGCAATCTATCTGGTCTATAGAACCTCAAATCCACACGACCGAATATATAAAGCAAATTGACAATAAATTCGAACGCACCCCAGAAGACGTACATTACGGGTGCTGAACCAATAGGGGCAGCATCATATTTCATACGTGCTTGGAAACAAACAACCGAACGCAAAATGGAACTGGTTAAAATGATCAAAGTTGTCACGGTAACAATCATAATTGAGAAATTATGTTTTAATTCACCTCTATCATTAGATAACCCTTTCACGGTCTTGTGATGGGTATGGGTAGCAGCAATAACTCTGATGGCATGACGATGATTACTGTTTCTCTTCAAGAACGACTTGGCAGCTCTCTGTGGCTCACCCTTTTTAACAAAATATAATGGACTAAAAGATTCAATCCACCATGGTTGGTAAGTGTACAAGTTTTCATCTCTGGTAGTAGGTTTGAATAACCAGGCTAACATAATTAAAGAAATTGCACACAACGAATAAAGAATAATCAAGATCGAAGTGGTCATAACAATTTTCTTGTATCTGGCATAGTTGGCTTCCGAAAGTAAATAGATATTCAAACCACCCGAAGCCACAATGGTCATGGCAACCACACCAGCAACTAACGCATATAAACCAATCATCAACGCCCAGAAGAATGATGTAGAACCACCAACGGGGTGTCTCCATGTGAAAATACGCTGAGCCAAAATAAGATTAAAGGATGCAACTAAAACAGTAGGTAGAATCAAGAAAACCTCACTTGTAATACCAACCTGCGTATCAGACAAGTCTCGGCTCCATTGTATTCGCAAGCCAAAACCCAAGACTCTAATAATGGCATAAAAAACCCAGCCCAAGGATAACCAAAAGTAATGACCTCGAGAATAATTTATTGTGAACAAGGTCAAATGCAAAATCGCAACCACCAGGAATAAAGCGGCAAACAAAGCAGATGGTGCCACGTCTCTACTGTCCGGATAATCACCAAACAACGCTAATTGGGTAGCAGTTGAATACTGAACCATAATTGGGGGAATCTTTGGTCCAATTAAGTTCCTGGCTTGTGCTGCCAAAGCCATAGCTCCAGTACCATCAGCGGGATAATTATTCTGGTACTTCAATAACGTCATTAGCCCATGAACAGCTGTATATTCATGTGGATTTATCATCTTCAATGTGTAGGAATATGTAAACAAGGATGTTTTGGTGGAGTTTTCGACGGAATTTACCGAAGAATAAAAAGTAATAAAAAGGAATTCAAAGTTGTAGCAAATGCCTTATTCTTAAAAGATTTTTTTCTTTTATTTTCACTCTTTTGAGAACAGGTAGCAATAAATTGTGACTAAATAAATAGTAATATTATTTATGTGTGATTAAAACTATCAGCATTTCTTTTTTTTTTTTTTTTTTATGTATTGTTATTATAGTTTTCCCGGAAGTCGCTTTTTTTATTTTTTTCATGCATGTTGCGGCCCTTCTTAAGCTTAACTCCACAAGAAAAAAAAAATAACACTTTCCTAATTTGGTCGATGATTTTAGGGGTGCTACACATTCACATTCCCCTTTGGAAGTTATTAGCTGACCGTTGGTCGTAAATACAAGTATAGTAGCGTCTCTTTTCTTTATGAGGAAGAGTTCCTGGTGGATTCAGTATAGCATAACAAGAGATTGCTGATGTAATAAGTATGGTGTGAGAGAAATATTTTTCGTTTAGCCTAATTAGGAAGGTTAATTGCAGATGATTGTTGGACACAAAGAATGCGCTTGATAACCAATAGGTTCTTACATGCTTAACGAAAAAAAAAACAAAAAAAAAAAAAAAAGGAAAACAAAACGGGTTTCGTTATCCCGGTCTGAAACAGTATGCACATTAATGCTAATAGTTTTCCATAAACGGAATATATTTGACAGAATATAGGGTACACTAAATGCCCATGTATCTCTTTTAACTCATTCACCATGAAAGAAAAGATAACATTCCATCGTATGATCCGACGGAGAATTTAAACAATAAAGCTTAGTTATGCATAGTGGCTGATTCTTTTCATGTGATTAATGTGTACCTTTCGAAGAGATATATGGGTATATATATATTCTATTCATCATAGTATATATTTTTTTTCAATTGTTAAATCCGAAAGGTGCATGAAACCCTCGTGCCTTATAACACATTTGTTGCTCTTTCTTGCGACGATGCCATTCTCACAATCAACATGTGCTTATGTCGGTTGCGGAGTTATACTATTGTCATTAATATGATTTCTTATCGTCAGCCGCTGAAAATTGAAACGAAACCTGAACCCGTTTTTATTTCTTAGCATTAACTTTCCAGAAGCTAAATTTTCCAGAAAAAAAAAAAATCCATCAACCTAAGGAAACTAGCTACCAAATGACCAGAGCCTTATAGTCGTGTCTAATGGATAATTCTAGTGTCTATCAAAAATATTTTTACAAATTTATAATCCATCGCAAGTTTGATTATACTTGATATAGTATAGCTAACCACAAACATGAAGAAGTCAACTAGAAAACAACAAAAGGATCTGGAATCAGAAACAGAAGATGTAATTATAGCGAGAGATAGCGATTTTGATGATGACGAAGATGAAGAAGAAGATTTTAGAGGGAAAGTGTTCAATTTGAAAGCTAAAAGTAGTGCTCCTTTCGACCAGCAAGAATTAGATCACGACGAAGAGGAAGAGGATGATGAGAATGATGATGACGAAGAGGATGAGGATAATGATGAGGAGGAGGAACTACCTGAAAATTTTGAAGGAGAAGAAGAAGAGGAGGAAGAAGTAGTAGATGGAGACGAAGAAGAAGAGTACACCAAATTACCAACAAACGATTCCAAACTCAACAAAAAATTAAAGAAGCTTACAAGTAAAGAATTGGCCAAAGAACAAAAGAGAATAAAGAAAACAGGAGTATGCTATCTTTCAAAAGTACCACCATACATGAAACCTTCTAAATTAAGGTCAGTTTTATCTAGATTTGGGGAAATAGATAGACTATTCTTGAAACCGGAAGATGCTACAGTTTATCACAGGAGAGTCAAGTACGGAGGTAACAAGAAAAAGAACTTTACAGAAGGGTGGATTGAATTTGTCGATAAGAAAGACGCTAAATTATGTGCTGCCACCTTGAATGGAAATAAGCTTGGTGGGAAGAAGACATCCTACTATTATGATGACATCATTAATATCAAATATTTACTGGGATTCAAATGGCTTGATTTGACACAACAAATAGCCAAAGAAAATGAAGTCAGACAAGCCAAACTTGCGATGGAGTTGTCACACCAACAGAAACTCAATAAGGCATTTGTAAGCAATGTCGAAAAATCCAAGATGATTTCAAATATCCAAAGGAAGAGAAAGACTACTGGTGAAGATGAACCTATTAGAAGAGATTTCAAACAAAGAAAAGTGGCTACATCCAGAAGTGATGCCAAAGAGGAGATCAAGGTCAAGGCAAAACCAAATGAAAAATTAAACGATATATTATCGAGAGTCTTTTAATTAATAGTACATATACAGACATATATAAAACAAAACAAGAAACAAAAAAATATTAAAAATACATAGAAATTTCTATTTGTGTGAACGTTTTGAGATTCTGGAACCACTGTTACTACCACTACCACTACCACTGCCATTCTTACGAATAGTACCGCTTGTTCTCTTTGTTTTAAACTTAGCTAAAAAGTCGTATCGTTTTGCAAGTTCGGCCCGACTCGCACATTCAAGGTGTTCCATCAAAAATGTATTATTTATTGCTTCTTCTCTAGTTATGTCTTTCAGCATAACGATTTTTCTAAGTTTCGTCCATTTCAGGTACGGCCACCATGCAGCTTGTAATTCTATTTGATCGGATTCAGAACTAGCACCCTTCCATCCATTATGTATTGGCGTGGAGTTGCCTAACAATTCTTGTCTGATGAAGCGCTGTTGTTGCTGTTGTTGTTGCTGTTGTAGTAGGTCCTCATTTTCATTGATTACATTGGGTTCTGACCTTGATATTATTTTGGGAGATTGGAGTTTGGGGGACAGGAGTTTTGGTGCTTGGATTTTAGGAGATTGAGGTTTAGACCGGTATATGTCATTATGATGAAGTTCCTCTAGTGTCGAATTCACCCTATCAAGAATACTCTGACCATAGTTGTCATTATTACCTTCAGAGCTTTTGATCGGAAGTGAAGCAGGAGCATGAGCGGGTGGGGGAGGAGGAGATGATGGCTCCACGACTTTATTGGGCAATTTCTCAGGAGCTGAATTTTCCAACTGCTTCTTCCGTATAGACTCCATAAACCTATTCCTCTTTGGCGATGAATTCACAATACCGGTTTTAGTACTCTTTTGTCTATCATTTGTAGCCAATCCTAGGTCATTTCCTAACCTATTGTTAAATCTTATACTAGTAGGTGGCGAGTTTGGTGAGTTTGATATTGGCTGGAGATCTTCTAAGCTTTCGGGGACATTCTCTTTGAGTGATGCATTCAAATTAGGTGTGATAAAGTCGGTTCGATTAATTGGCGGGTTTCTCAATGGACTACTGCTTTTCCCAGCTCGAAAAGATGTGAACTTGGTAGTTGTTACTTTCTCCTTGGTGGTGGTTCCGTTGGTTTCACGCTGCGGTGTCTCCATATATGTATCATCGAATTCCTCTTCAAACTCTGGATATCGAGGCTCAACCATATTCACTGATTTCTAGTTTCTGGTTTTCAGTACAGGTTTGGATGATGGGGTGGAGTTTTTGTTGTTGTTGTGGTTGTTCCAATTTTTACGACTTGAAAAGAATTTCGAAACACAAGAGAAGCAGAAAAAAAAAAATAAAAACACGCGTTTAAAGAAGAAAATAATTGAACACAAAATTAATTCACACAATTGTATTTTAATACTATAACCATCCTCTATACTAATAAATCATCCAAAACATCACTAGAGCAAGCACCGTAATCAACACGATACAAACCATAGGTTCTCTCATAATGAATCAATCCCAAAGAATCAAAGAAAAGTCGCAATTGAGTCACCAGTTCAATATTCTTGACCCCTTCCAATAATGGATGCAACACACCCAGAGGTTGGTCAATCTTGACTGGTTCGTCTTTCAAATATGTCAAGTCGAATTTCTTAGATATCTTATCAATTATTCCTGTTGGATCTTCATTAGTTTCTGTTTCTTGAGTGGTGCTAACAAATAACCATTCTTTCAAATTGAACTCATCATAGCTTAAAATCAACAATTGGTCCAAGAGTTTGGACCCAAATAATACAAGTTTCAAGTATTCCTTCGATAATCCAGTCAATTCTTTCGAGGTTTTGTTCAATAGATTTTCAAAGATCGAAAAGAGTTCTTGAGCGATCAATGTCCATCTGGATAAAAGGTGCATCTCATTAAACCTCAAGGTAATTGCCCTGAACAATGTAGTGACTTCAATTCTAATTAAATCAGGACAACTTCCACTCAATAGGAAGGCGATCTTATTGAACAAATTCTCCAAATAATTCAAAAAGTAATCCTTAGGCAGTGCAAGAATCAAATAGGTTAACCTCTTTATCAAATGAGCGTTACTTTCAATCTCAGACATTTCATTCCAAATGAATAAATTGGTTGGCGATGTGGTAGATGTAACAGTAATTTTAGCAATAATATCCCCAAACCTGTCTCTATCATTTGCAACCCAATTGGACAATATTGAACTCCAAATCACAGAGTCGGATTTAGAACTGTTGAAAAAAGTCTTGTCCATAAACAAATCGGAAACCAAACTCTTCCAGCTACGGCTGTTCTTGCTCTTACCTTTACCAATCACATCTATCAACACAAGTACTTCATGAGGTATTTCTGCTATTTTCTTCAGCTTTATCCTTGGCACAATGAAATTTGTGACGATGGAATTAATCGTCAGTTGTACTTTATCATTCTCTTGCAAAATATCATCAATGTGTGGAATTATCTCGCATAAAACATTAAAGTTACCAGTCAATATATCTGCATTCTTTTCAGAGTCTTGCACATCAGAATTCAACACAATTTTCGAATTGATCATCAGATTAAGAAGACGAGAAAATATATCGGCCAACTCTTTCCTGTACTTGGAGTCACGGACCTTGGAGGTAATCAATTTGCGTGACAACACATCACAGATTCGTATACAGTCCAGTAATATATCACCGAAATCAGTTATATGAGCAACAACGTCTTTCAAGAATCCCATGGTCATATTCCAGATATCAGTAACAGAATCATCATCCATAAACTCAAAAAATGCCACCAAGAAGCTAGAAAGTTCTTTGACTTCAACCTCTGAGTCCATGGTAGTTTTAGGAAGTTCCGGTAACAACTGAGGATTGCATTTGGACAAAATAGACGTAAACAACGAAGGCAATGTCATTTGCGGTCTGCCTCCATCCAAAATGTTCAAAAGTTTGAGCCTTGCATTGATTGTTCCCTTCAGAATGACCAACGTTTCAGTGACTTCTTGTCTTTCCAACTCAACCAACGACTCCAAAAGCTTCCTGGATCTGAATTTCAACTTGTGCGAAATATAGGTCAAGGATTTATCAGAATAAAAGTCGACATTTTCAGGGACCACTGGCTTTGCATCAGACCAGTACCAAATATTGTAGCTAATTCTGACAACATCGTGGATTGCTAACAAGATTGAATAAAGTTTATTCTGTTCTGAAGATCTGATAGCTGGCGATTCAATCAGGAACACTCCCAGAATAACAGAATTCAAGAATCCATTTTCGGCACCAGGGTTGGCTTGCTTTTCAGCCTGTTGCTTGAAATTAGCTGTCAATAAGTAACCATGGCTGATTGATAGCAAGTCTTCCAAACCATTGAACAATATATCTATGGAACTTTCAAAATCTTCTGTCTCCTTAAAATGATGCCAGTTGGAGAATCGATTGAACAAATCTTCTACTTTTTTAACTAGCGTATCGTTCAACACAAGTAAAACACTGAAAACAGACTCACCAAATAGGTACAATGATTTGACAAGCAATGCAACCCATTTCTCTAACAAAATAGGAGATTCTGCTTTAGTTACACCTAAGATAATAAAGTTTATCAACATTGGGTTTTTATTCAGCTCTTCAACGTGCAACAAGTTCAAGGTTAATCTCAAATCAGTAGCAACTTTTAAGTAGTAGAAAATGCAATGCAAGAACTTTGACTGAACGTCTTCAATCACCTGGGAGCTAATGTCCGATTTCAAGAGCTTTGTCGACACTTGGATCAATGACATCAAGAAATCTCCAAAGTTGTTTTCGTTTCCAGTGATCAATAATTCCAAGATAACTAAACAGTTATCCATACAAGAATAGTAGTTCTGCAACTGGATTTTATCGTCCAAGACTTCTTGAACAAGGCTCAATTCAAAGAACTTCTCAATTACTGACAAAAGCAATGACTTGTAAGTGGAAATATCCCAATTGTTCTCACGAACGAGGTCTATCTTCTTCTGGTTGTCCATGACTGCAAGCTCATTATTGAAACATTCTCTCAATAATTTGACGTCCGATGACACCACTTTGACAATCAAATTCAAGTAGTAAGACAATTGTCCCAAGTCATCTTCTATCACAAAGGATGATCTATTTGCATATATGCAATCAAAATTTAATATTGGATTGGTTATTAATTTGAGAAATCTATTGGAAGCACCACTCTTGATGATTTTCTTAAGGAAGTCATCAATGGGCAACTTGTTTTGGGAGCCGGAATCGGAAAATCCATCTAACAAGATCTGAAGTGGTCTTTCCAATATTTTATCACTTTCACTGATAGACGTGGAATGGACCCATAGTGTTTCCAAGGCAACTACACGTCTCTCTTGTGGCAACTCTAAAAATAATTCAATCAAGCCAGCTTCGATCTTGTCAATTGGATAGCATACTTCTAGTTCAAAAATAGCCCGTACTGCTTCAACTTGATAGTTAGCTGGATCAGAAGAATGGATCGCCGTCCATAAATTAGCAAGCAAAATTTTAAACACTTTTTCATTAGTGTCACGATCCAATGCTGGGGAAAGCAAGTTTATTAATTTCGAAACACCAAACGCAATCAAGAGCCCTGTCTCATCTACTTCGGACGCAACTGTAGGTAATTTTAAGATCTGGTCCACAAGTTTGTGGTCTTGCGGCAGCTGAATTTCCAGCCTTGGAGAATAGTTTCTGATTTGGTTTAACATTGATGCTATTTGAATACAATATTTTGTGTCAGCCATGTTCTCAAGGTAGACTTCCTGAAGTAAGTAGATCATCAAATACGCCGTTTGTTCCTTGGAAAATGGGATTCTGACATCTTCATCTTGAAGCTTGGAAGCATACCAACTTTGAATTTTGTCGATTACTTCTGTTTTAGTAAAGTCTTCAGCTGGATCCAAGGTCTCAAACAATCTTGCTGGAACCAAACTTATCAACAATTCCAAAGCTTTTAAGCTGCTAGTATTTAGCTCCGATTTAGCAAGTAGACATAGCACTGCAAATGGAACATGTACGGTTACCATTTCTTCCTCATTGACATTGAAATCTTTCACGACAAATTCAAGAACATCAAGGTTATGCTCATCACTACTATCATTCAAGATAAGGTTCAATATATCACTCCAAATGTACACCGACTCAACTTCATCAAACAATGCTTGAGCAGAATTCATCAACTCCTGTTTATCACGGTTTCGGTATGCAACTTTTAAAAATGGGGAAAACAATTTTGGTGTCAACACAGTGTGTATTTCCCATTTGTCCATAACCAATGGTAACAAAATCTTGAATGCTTCAATCTTTACTTCAAGAATCTCTGAATTGACCATCTTTAACAATCCGGCAGTTAGTGTTGGTTCAACATATTGTTTGAAATATTCTGACCTGGAAATTGTCTTTTTATTGTCATTTTCAATTACTTCAGGACCCAAAAAGTGTGTCCACAATCTTCTATTCAAACTCATATCTTTCCTCAAGGTTATTTTACAACACGACATGATCAACACTTCTCTATCTTTGGGAGAAATTTTGTTCGTGACAACATCACTATCCAATGGAACATGTGACAAAAGTAAATCGAAAAAACCTCTAACAACAACAATGTCAAAGGACTTGGAATCATCAAGTGAAATAGCAAGTGCTCTTACGAGCAATCCAGGTTCAGGTTTCAAACATAATTGGGCTTCCTCGGAAAGAATTGGGTTCCCATTAGCATCCTTGGAGTTTATAAACAGGGGAAGTCTTCTACTACACCAGTGCAATGCACCAAGTCGTTTCTCCGGGTTCTTGATGATACAAAGAAACATGCTTTGCCAAAAATGAGAATCGTCGCCTAGCTTCAACTTGTAAAAATCCATTAACCCAACCACATCATTAAATACCTCGGAATTTTCATCATCCAAACCCGCAAGCAAACATAGAATAAATGGTTTAGCAATACTCTTTAATGTTGGCTGGATTAACTTGGATAGTATCTGATCATGAAAGATTTTAATCTGCATTGGTTTGACCAGGATTGACGAGTATGAAAAAAGCGGTAATAACCCAGGTAACCAAATATTGATATTCTTATTCAAATCATTGGCTGGTAGTTTATCTAAAATGTATTCATAAATAGTGAGCACTTTCTGGTGGACACCATTTGGTAAAGATGGCGAAAGACATAGTGACAATTTGTTGGATACTTGGGAAGCATGCGGTACAAAATATGTCTCCTTTAAGGTATCAGAATTCAATTGAAGGGATTTCTGTAATCTAGATAAAAATGCAATATAATCTGCCCATTCCTCAAGTGCTTCGAACGATGCAAGTGCTTTTTCAACCAGTTGGATATACTTCTTATCCTGTGACGACAATGGTGTACGAGAAGTTGACCTCGAGTTTTTCATGACTTGCAAAGGGGGAGGGAGATTCTTCTCAAGCTGTTATCTATCTATAAATCAATCAATTAATCAATTGCACACACTATCTCTCTCTATCTGTTGTGAACAAGACAAATTGTTGCAAGTCTAACCTTTGTTTATGTATGGAAAAGACCAAATTAAAACAACAAACATTAAAAAATGCAGCCAGATCGAGGTTGACCTAATTTGTTCGCTGTACCTACAAATCTTATTCCGTGTCCTGAAAAAACAAAAAAAAAAAAAATAAAAATATCAACAGCCTGTATCACGTGACACTTTTTTTTTACAGTTAATTTTAAAGTGGGAAACATAAAGTGTATGTATATTTACAATATGATTGTTTCTTTTCTTCTTCTTTGTGATAGCTATTTACATGATTTTTATTTATCACGTCGGGGATAATTGGGTTTTGCGTTTCTTCAACCCGATATACTCAAATAGTCTGTTCCATTGATCTTTCTTATGCAACATTGCCAAAATCAACACGGCAGGTAAGTGCCAAACAGAACACCAGAACAATTTTTTTGCTTGGATTCCAGCCAAGGCTAAACCTTCAGCAGTTGGCTTGGCTCCATTCTTGTAGTTTTTCTCTTGTTGTCTCCAGAAAACATACGCCAAATAAGCCAACCAACCATTGGCAATACCTGAATCAATTGGGAATACCCAGTCTGTGACTCCAAAATAACTTAACCCAAAACACAAGGGGAACATCAAGATAGAGTAACGCAATGCTACCCTCGCATTCAAACGAGGGTTTTCGGCAGCTGTCATTACATACCCTGCGGATTTATATTGTTCGGCAATGCCATGGGACAAGGCATTGAAATGAGGAAACTGCCATGCATATAAAAGACCAGCTAGACACCAAGCACCGGGATGTGCCAATGAGGAAGATGCGGCCCATCCCATTAGTGGAGGAATGGCACCAACTATTGCTCCTACCCAAGTATTTAGAATTGATATTCTCTTCATGGAAGTATATATCCAGGCATACAACACAATGTTGGCAAAACCTAATGCAGCAACAGTGGGATTAACACCAAGCCATAGCATAGAACATCCAACAGTACCACTTATAGCTGCAAAGTTATATGCCTGAGTAGGAGTGATCAAACCCCGCACCACTGGACGGCCGACCGTTCGTGGCATTTGTTTATCAAACTCTGGTTCTCTTCCCATGTTGATGGCATTCGCAGCTCCAGAGCATAATGCTGTACCCAAAGTTAAGAACAATAATTCATGTAATGACACCGACAAAGGAGATATCGCGTATGAACAAACACAACTCAATGTTACTAGCACCGTCAAGTTAGGTTTAGTCAACTTGAGATATGCAGCAAATGTGGATTTTAATTCTGATTTAGTCTTTGGGAATATGGAAACTGGTTGGCATTTGATGGGGATCAGGTTCTTTGGGGTGATATCGAACGGAATATGGGAGCCAGATGTGGTTGTACTAGTGGTAGTAGTAGTAGAACTAGTGTCGTCCATCGATTGAGCCAGTTTGGCTTCTGGTTCTTGACACGTTAAAACTTTCCTTATAGCGGAAGTGGGTGCGGTGGTGGACTGGGAAGTACATGAATTGAAGGTCCTTGATGCTATTGAACTGAGTTTTGGTATCGTTACTTTGCGATGTAAATACTGGTTATTTATGAAATTTTGACTGATAATTAAATTTCGTTTGGTGTTTTTGAAAAAATAATTAAAGTTATTAACAGAATGTAACTTGGAGTAAGTTACAATCCGATTCGACATGACGAAATGCTAGTGAATATGTAAGGCAAGATATACAATGATATCAACAAAAATTTTTTTTGAATCGTTCTAATCGTAATTGGCTAAATAGGTGAAAGGCTCTTCTTTTTTTTTTTCTTTCTATATTTACTGAAAACGTAAAAAAAAAAATGCATGTACACACAGAGAGACACACGTAGATAGATATGACCTGATCTACACGACCATAGTGGAGAAGGTTGGGTACATACAAAGTATTTTATTTTATTTTATTTTTGAAAGATATGCGTGGTACTTATATTATCTACTCTTCTATAGATTCCTTTTTATCATCACTTAACGATAAGCCAGATACTGTGTTTGAGTTTTTATTCTCATTTAATTTCTTATTTTCCAATTTGTTTTCAATCAAATCGTGGAACGCTATGATAGCTCGAACCAAGGTACTGATATATATGACCATTAATTCATCGTTTGTTTTAATTGTGAAGGCAGTTGCCAAGGCATTGTTCGAATCACTTGACTTTTCAGCACCCAATGGTTGTACCAAATTAGGCAACAAGTTGAACACATTCTGTAACTTACCCAATATAGTATGGTTGATAGGCAATTTCTTGGTGTACACTTTATCCAAATAGTTGGCAATTTCTCTAAGTTTTTGATGTAAGCCCAATAAGGATTGATAAGT